>JAMPIV010018901.1:125000-415000 GCA_024509875.1 Oreohelix idahoensis | reverse complement strand
AGGCCCTGTGTATTGGTTGAATGGGGCACGCCTCGCCAAAAGGAGGCAAAATGTTATTAAACAAAATAAAAACATTTAGACAAATAGAGTGGTAACTCATTACATTAGACACATGTCTTGTCATAATGTATTAATAACTCTTAGACAATCAGAGGGGGATATCGACAAACAGAAGGGATATCGACAAACAGAAGATAACGACAAACAGAAAGGATACCGACAAACAGATGGGATAACGACAACCATATGGGATTTTGACAAACAAGGAGGATACAGACAAACAGGGGGGATAGCAACAGAGGGGATATCGACAAACAGAGGGGATATCGACAAATATAGAGGATTACGACAAACAGAAAATGTCAACAAACACAAGGGATAACGTCACACAGGGGGTATTAAAAAACACATAGGGTATCTTATTAATCTGGACACCTCTCACGTCAGAGCGTATCTAATTACTGGTAAACAACTGACCAGAAAATCAGTGTTAGCCGCAGATTCAGACAACTTTAAAAGTTGAGCGAAACATGTCAATACATTTGTCGTTTCTACCTGATTATCTGAACCAATTGATCGACATTCCGCTTATAAAGTATTGAAAGTAGGACGGGTGTTTCAGTGGCAGATGATAGACGTTAAAAGTGTAGTGCAGAAAATAAATCTACACGTTTTACAATAATGATAGATCTACATGTAGTTAAGTAGGTAAACGGATAGAAAATTAGAGAAACTGTCAGACATGTAAATAAATAGACACACAGGCAGGACAGGGCAGGGCAAGGTAGGCAGGGCAATCAATCAATACCCTTTAGCTCCCCAAGGAGCATAGGCCTTCAACAAACACATGCCAAGTCTTCCTGTCCTGTGCCATCCGCTCAAGTTCTTTCCATGTTTTCCTCATCATTTTCACCTCTGTTTCCAGTTCTCTTCTCCATGTGTTTTTTGGTCTACCTCTGCTTCTCTTTCCCTGTGGATTCCAGAACAAGGGCTGCCTTGTAATGCTATCAACAGGTTTCCTCAATGTGTGTCCTATCCATCGCCAGCGTCTTCTTCTCAACTCTTGTTCCACTGACACTTGTCTGGTTCTTGTCATTAATTCCACATTTGTGACTTTGTCATATCGAGGAAGTTTTTATTTCATATTCATTTATCTCCTACTCATTCTGTCCTCTTCTATTTCCAGTCCCCACTTTTATTACGTTTGGGTAGTTTTTTTGTTCAGTTTCGTTTTTTAGTTTTTAGTTTCTTAGTATGTATTGTGTACATCCGGGGGCAGAGGTCACTTCCTTTTCAGCCATGCTTCGCCTTCAGGGAAGTACCTAGGTTTTATTTTTATATTTCTTTAAGTTCTTATGTCTCCTATCTAGCCTTCACTTTCTTTCTTTTCCTGACGAAGGCCTTGTGGCCGTAACGTAGTCTACTTTCTTTGTCTTTTGTCCTCGTAAGACGAATCACCTTTTTTCGATTTTTTTTCATACCCATCCATTGACTTTGTCATACCATTTCAGTCCTTCTATTCTACGCAAGCACCCGTTTATGAAAGTCTGTAGCTTTTTGGTTGTTGTTTTTGTTGTTCTCCATGTTTCAGAGCCATACAATAGGACTGACTTCACATTTGAGTTGAAGATTCTTATTTTCGTGTTGGACTTGATTTTTCTTGTTCTCCATATGTTTCCCAATGCAATGAAAGCTCCTCTTGCTTTTTGTATTCTTATTTTGATATCACTGTCTGTCCCTCCAACTTTGTCTATATTACTTCCAAGATATGTGTACGATTCTACATCTTTTAGTGGTGTTTCTTCAAGTTCAACCTTGTTATCATGTCTTGCATTTATTCTCATAATCTTTGTCTTTTTACTGTATATGTTTAGGCCCACTTGTTGTGACCTCTCATCGAGAATTTTCATTTTCTCTTGCATCTGATTATGGTTATGGGACAGAAGAGCCAAGTCATCTGCAAAATCCAGATCATCACGCTGTTTAGTCAGATTCCATTGGATTCCATTTCTGTTGTGTGATGTCGATGTTTTCATAACCCAATCTAATGCTAGCAAGAAAAGAAATGGAGATAAGAGGCATCCATGTCTCACTCCCGTTCTAATCCTAAACGGTTCTGTAAGTTGTCCTTCATGTCTTCATAGGTCTTCTTTATTAAGTTAATGATCTTCATGGGAACTCCATAATGCCTCATCAATTTCCAAAGCGATGCTCTGTCTACACTGTCAACTGCCTTTTCATAGTCCACCAATCCGATGTATAGCGGTGAATTCCATTCCAGACTTTGTTCAACTATTATTCTCAATGTGGCTATCTGGTCTGTACAGGATCTATTTTGTCGAAAACCTGCTTGTTCATCTCTCAGTTGCTTGTCTATGGACTCTTTTAATCTCTCCAGGATGACTCTGTTTAATACTTTTGCTGGCACTGATAGTAACATTATTCCTCTATAATTTGTGCACTCTTGTAAATTTTCCTTCTTAGGCAACTTGACCAGATAACCTTCCTTCCATTCTGCTGGTATTTCCTCTCTCTCCCAGACTTTGCCAAGTAGTTTGTATAATATCTCTGTAGAGGTATCAATATCTGTTTTGATGGCCTCTGCTGGAATGCAATCTGGACCAGCTGCTTTTCCATCTTTCAGAAGCTTTATGGCTTTCTTTATTTCTTCTCTACTTGGTCGTTCACAGCTGATTTGTAGCTCCTCTTCTGCTGGCTGGATGTCTGGGGGATTAGTTGGAGATGGTCTATTGAGAAGTTCCTCAAAATGTTCTGTCCATCTCTTCATTTGTTCTTGTATATTACTAAGCAATTTTCCATTCTTATCTTTTATGAGGCTATTTGCTTGCTTATATTTCCCTGTTAGCTTCTTTGTGTTGTTGTACAGGTCCCTCATATTTCCTTTGGCTGCAGTTTCCTCTGCTTCAATTGCTAAATCATCAATATATTTCATCTTGTCTCTTTTGATGTTTCTTCTTACTTCTTTGTTTGCTTCTATGTACACTTCATGAGGCTTGGCTTTGGAGCTTTTGGTTTTGCTTCTGTTTAAATCTGCTTTCTTGTTTTTTCTGTCTTCTATCTTACTAATGGTTTCTGTTGTTATCCATGCTTTGTGCTGATGTTCTCTTTTTCTCAGTATTTCTTCACATGTCTCATTCCATATATTTTTTACCTTTTGCCAGTGGTCTTCTGTATCTGTATCATCTTCCAGCTGTTGGAGTACTTGGTATTTGTTGGATACTGTGATTGAAAATTTTTCTCTTATTTCCTGATTTCTTAGATATCCCACATTATACTATTGTCTGTAGCTATATGCTGTTATAAATTTCTTGAGTTTTAATTTTGTTTTAGCCAACAGAAGATGGTGGTCTGATACCAACCACTCCTTCTATCTTTACACTCTTTCATTCCATTGATAAATTAAAATTTCTTGTTATAGAATGATGTGATCATTGATGTCTCAGTTTTTTGAATCTGGTGTCTATGTGGAAATATGTTGGAGTTGCACAGAATTTTTTATAGTATCCTAAATATTATTCTTGTACATACCAGCTTTTTCATTTTTAATTTTTCGCACCACTGTGTCTGTTTGATACTGATTTTCGCATTTAAAATTTTTCTTCTTATTTCCTGAATTTCTTAGGTGATATCCCACATTATATCTAATTGTCTGTAGCTATATTTGTTTATTCCTGACATTAATTATTACTATTGTCTGTAGCTATATGCTGTTATAAATTTCTTGAGTTTTAATTTTGTTTTAGCCAACAGAAGATGGTGGTCTGATATAACATCTGCTCCTCTACATACTTTCACATCATGCAATGATGACCTAAACTTCTTGCTTATGCATATGTGATCAATCTGATTCTCAGTTCTGTGGTCTGGTGATATCTTATGTGGAAATATGCTTCCTCCTATAGCTAGTTGATTTGAAGCACAGAAGTTTGCTAATAGTTCCCCATTCTCGTTCATCATACCTAATCCATGCTTTCCCATGATTTCTTCAAAGCCGGTGTTGTCTGTTCCTATTTTCGCATTTAGGTTCCCCATCAAAACTGTGTGTCCTTTCTTTTCTTATTGTCCAAGACACTTTGTAGTCTGGTGTAAAAGTCTTCTTTCACAGATTCTTCTTTATCGTTTGTTGGTGCATAACACTGAATGATGTTTATATTTACTTTCTTTTTGGCTGATTTAAACCTTGCTGTTATAATTCGGGGTCCAATTGCTTCCCATTCTATAAGTGCCTTATGTGCTTCCTTGGACAGCATTAGAGCCACCCCTTCAATTCGGTGGGCTCTTTCCTCCTCATGTCCTGAGGACAACACCATTTCTCCTGTGATCAATCGCCTCTTCTCTATGCCTTTCCACCGTGTCTCGCAGAGACCCAGGATGTCAATCCTGTAATTTGTCATTCCTGCTGCTACCTGTGCAGTTTTCCCTTGTCACACAGAGTGCGAACATTCCACGTGCCAATCCTGGAGATTTTCCTAGACAAAAAAAGGTTAGACGGCAACCCAGACTCCTTTCGGCTTTCTCTAGGTTGCTTCATGCGCCTCCTTTCCAGAGGACCTTCTTCTGTCTTGGGCGGCTGAGTTGATTTATATTCTTTATTTGACTTGTCCAAGTTTGTTGAAGTTTTTGTTGTAAAATGTTTTTTACGGGATGGGGTAACCAGCCCCATGCCCAACCCTCCTTAGTCGCTTTTTACGACATGCCTGGTAGGGGTACAGTGTTACTATTCTTTGCTCCCTTTTCGGGCCCCGGTAACACACGGATGAGGCAGGGCAAGCAAGGCAGATAATTAGACAGATAGATAGATAGATAGATAGATAGATAGATAGATAGATAGATAGATAGATAGATAGATAGATAGATAGATAGATAGATAGATAGATAGATAGATAGATAGATGAAGATAGACATAGTAATTGATTGATTAATGAAGCGACTGACTGATTAGGCTACTGATAATCATAGCAGGCAAAAAAGTCGCAGAAACAATATTGAAAATCAAACCTATCACATACATTTAAACATGCTTTAAAAAGTACAAATAACTTGAAGAATAAACTGTCCCAAATACAGGACCCAAAAAAAAAAAAAAAAATTGCCTAAGAATTAATCAATTTTTCTGGATAGCCGCTGTCATTAAAAACTGCTTCCTTGTGGCAAATCCGCCCTGCTTCATTCATCAGACTTTTTTACAACTCCAAGAGAAATATTAAAACCACGTGATGCACCAAAATACGAAGGAATTTATGTTTCTTTTCTTTGTTGCTGTTTTTTTTTTAAAAAGAGTCTAACAGATGTCTTACAATACGTTCATTGATCTGTTATTTTTACTGCTGCGCTTCATTTTCAACAATGTCGCTCAAAAGCGTACTTATTTGGCCAGATTTTGCGTACACTCATTTGTCTTGCCAATAGATTTGTGTTCTTATCTGTTATTGACCGAAATGTTGCAGATTTTGAAAGTGTGTAAACAGCATAATTGCAACCACGGCCTCATTTTAGGAGAGGGCTTCCGCCAGAAACAAAATGATAAAAAGGAAATAAAAGCTTACAAGTCACTCCTTGTTCTGGGAATCCCGGGGCAATAGATTGCGTCGTACTGGCGTGTTTGTTCTAATTCCATTTTTTGTTGCATTTTTGAAGCTATTACTACAGATGGTAAGGGGCATAACAAATGTTTCACGTAACGTGTCGTATATGGTGATTATACCCCCTCTTAAGCTGAAAGAAAATTAAAATGTGGCCCCTCTTCCATAATTTATTCGATAACCATAAACATTAAACCCTCTGTGGATGGGAAGGAGCTTACTGGATTGGAAGGAAAGTCCACAGGCTCCCCAACCTCGCAATGACATGTCATTGGGCCGAAGGGCTGAAAGCCCAAGTGCCGCTGGTTAAAAAAAAAACAAAAAAACATAAACACAAAATGTCCTTTTTCTCAAAATGTCATCTTGGAGATAGAACTAATATGTTCTCGGTACTTCTGTTCTGCGGTAACACTCATTTATGAAAGTTTGTATCTTTCTGGTTGCCATTTTTTTAATTCTTTTATTCTCCATGTTTGACAGCCACATAATAGAAGTGATGACATTTGCCTTCAAAATTCTAACATATGTGTTGAACTGAATTTCTTTTCATTTTCATGTATTTACAGTTCGACCACTTTCATGTCCGGTATTATATATTGTGGAGCCCAAAGCACAATAAAAGTTTGATGTTTATGTAATTATAAAATGCAAATTATAATTAAGACACAGATAATTTCATGTTCATGATGTATGTGAAAAATAAATATCTCAGTTTAAAAATTATGTTATAAAACATCAGTTATGACACATAACTCTGGCCTAATGGATATGAACGAGGTTTCATAATCCAAATATACCAGGTTCGAAACCTGCTGCAGGCGGTTTGGTAGCAGATCGCTTTGTATGGATTTTTAACAATGGTATAAGCGCCGTACCGTTCAGAAAGCAATGGCAAACTACTGAATGAAAAAAATTGCCTAGAAAAATCACAAACAGCCAATAAAAGCTGGGGTTGATTGCCACGTCATGTAAAAGATAAGCAACTAACTATGACACATAAGCATACAGTTTTATGTCAGCTCTTATGTTTTATATACCAACTATTTTAGTACAACTCAGAATCGAAATAGTTGGATAGCACCATCTTTTCCCATTGGGTCAATCAATCAATAATTCAATAAATCCATCAATAGTTAATTCAATAATCCAGTCAATCAATCAATCAATCAATCATGAGTTAGCCAGTCAATCAATCAATCAATAAATCACCATCTATCCATCCAACCAGCCCGCCTCTCTCGTCTACCTACCTACCTACCTACCTACCTACCTACCTACCTACCTACCTACCTACCTACCTACCTACCTACCTACCTACCTACCTACCTACCTACCTACCTACCTACCTACCTACCTACCTACCTACCTACCTACCTATCTATCTATCTATCTATCTATCTATCTATCTATCTATCTATCTATCTATCTATCTATCTATCTATCTATCTATCTATCTATCTATCTATATGACTGTCTGTCTGCCTGTTTGTCTGTCTGTCTGTCTACGTCTTTCTCTTCTAATCAATCGAACAATTAATCATTCAACACCCATTAGCTCCCCAAGGAGCATAGGCCTTCAACAAACACATGCCAGATCCTCCTGTCACGTGCCATCAACTCAAATTTGTTTTCATGTTTTCCTCATCATTTTCATTTACATCTCAAGTTCTTTTCACCGTGTGATTTCTTTTAGTCTACCGCTGCCTCTCCTACCCTGGAGATTCCAAAACAATGACACACTTGTAATACTATCAACAGGTTTCCTCACTGTATGTGCTATCCATCGCCAGCGTCCTTCTCTGATCTTTTTTTTTCTTTAAACTATCAGTTCTTATTGACACTAAAAAGTGTGTTGTCTTGCTTTTATTGCAACATAGCGTTATCAGTTCTGTCTCTGTCATCTGAATCTCTATCATGCACTTATAGAATATCATTTCACTCCATCTATCATTTCACTGTGTCGCAGGTAGGATAAATTGTAAATAGCTTATGTCTGAGTTCAGACAGATTATGAATGTGTAATGTGAAAGTAGATAAGAATAGAGTCACTAATGAAAATTATGGGAAGAGATCTGACTTCTGGAGAGTAAGAAGACTATTTCTCCAGCCTCCTACGACTGACTTTTACTAAGTCAATCCCTCGCCCGTTCTCTCTGAACAAACAGACTAACTCTAAATGCAGTAAAAACATACAGTACAACATCCAGTGACAGTTAGCATAGAAGAGATTTCTGACCACAAAGCAAATTTAAGTATGTTTATTAACACAAACCCACCACATGAATCAAGGAAAATAAGAAAATGCTTTGACGATCTCTGAAAGGCTAAAAAAATCACAATCACAGTTTTAAAAAAAGCCTACCACACCACTTATATAAATTGCACTCAAACAGCTAGCCTCACTCCACACCAACACCCAGAGAGTCTCTCACACATCCAGCTTTTTTAAACTAACAGGGGGCCCCCAGTCTTCCGTGATAAAAACGGCCTCTCTTGCCTTGTGCTAAAATTAATCCTGGTAGGTAAGTACTCCTAACTCCAAGAAATCTAACCCTTTTCCTTAGGATGTTGCTATTTGAGAAGACGTGAGGGCTCTCAAGGAAAGCGCCTCTTTGTGTTGCATAACGGTGACTTGTCTTCAGGTAGCTGTCTAGTGTTGACCAGGTGCCGCTTCTTCTGAAGAATGCTCCAACTACTCCGGTTTTACCGACTGTCAATGGGTCTGACAGGGTTGCCGACACAAGTCGATAGCAAAGGCAACAGCTGTATGCACTGAGATTTGCAGTAAGCGGAGGTTAAATAATCCACGAATGACCGCCAGGTAGACTAGGTAGCTGATAGGCCGTGTGGCCTGCTGCGCAAGTTGACTATATCTTGTTACTGATTGTTATGATTAAAATTCATAACGATTGTGCCTATTATATGGTTAGCTCAACAGGGCTCTTTGTTTGTATATTTTAACGGGTCACTGATAAAGACGGATGAGAGACGTTAAGCCGATATGCTTGGCTGGCTCACGTGAAACCAGAGGGGCAGAAGTGTGGGGCTGATACGATTGTGTGTCATGGCGAGTGGACGTATGTGTTTGAGCTCCTGCTTGTTAAAGTGTTTAAAATAGAGTTCTGTTATCACTAATACATCAAGATCTTTGGTGAGATGTATCTAGTCATCTAATTATCTGTATTGACAAGAAGTATAATTGCTTAGTGTCGAGTGTGCAGAGATAAAAAAAATCATATTGAGAACTAAAGGACAGCCTTCCTGACATGGACTGACTGCCTACGGTATTTCGTCTACTGCATATTATCTGCCAGTATATGTTGGCATGAACTGTATTATATGTGGAGCTGCGTGCAGTCTTAAATAAATTGTATATTGTCCACTTCGTCAGTTGTGAATCAAATAATTCTGAGGGGTATTGGCTGGTTGCGGTATCTAAGAGATTTGCTACCCTAGACGTCATCTTGGCCACAGGAACCATTCTGTTATTGCATATTAACATTAACATCCAAAAAGACACATAACACTGATAATGCAGGACAGAAGAATAAACTCCACGGGCCATGTTATTATGAGCGCCCGCTGTATTTCTGGACACTCGCTTAGTACTCAGCAGAGAAGGACAGTATCATGATGAAAGTGACCAGCTCTAAAATAGACAGACACGTCAAGAAAAAAATATACAAAACCATATTGATCCAGCGCTAATGATTTTCTAACACATCCGCCCGCCCCCCTCGTACATTCTTTCGATCCATTACAAAACCCAAACACACCCACCGCCATCGACAACACACATCTTTTCCTCCCCTCTCTCTTCCTTGATGAACCGAAGCAAACATACTGGTGAATTCACCCAGGCGTGACTGCGTGCGAATTTACTTCCCTCGCATTTATACACACATACGCGATGCCTGGTATTTGTAAGCAAATCCAGGTCAGCCATTCAACATACGAATATGTAAATAAATTAATATGCGCTGGTAACGCGCTAATAACACACAAATAACACAACTTTATACAGAATTAATTCCACACATATTCAAAATTGGATAACATCGTGGAAACAAATAGATATACATTCGCACCCCGCCCCCTGTTTTCTTGTCTGATAAAATATATCTCTGTCTTATTCATCTTTTGTCTTGGCCGTACTTCTTAAGCGGAGCTAAAATTGGCAGAGTGCTAAATAAAATCAGAATTACCGACCCCCACAAAAATTACTTTATTTAAGAAATAAACATTCGAATAAGAATTAAAGTAACCCTGGATTAAGTTCTATATAATTAACTAGCTCCCCACTGAATTAAATTTAAAGAAATTAGGTGTGCTTGCCGAGTAAAAGGAATTCAATCTCCGCAAAATAAATCTGGTTATAGGCTCTCAATCTAAAAAGATTATCCAGGCAGCAAGGAATCCTAGAGCGACAATGGTAGGGAGTGTTAGAGACCTGCCCTCTTATAGTAAGAAAAGTTGCCAGAAGTTTGGCCAGCGTTTCGCAGTCCGCTCGACATAAAACAAAATGACGGCCCAACATAAAAGGACAGAGAGTTCCCCGTGCTCCCTATATCAAAGAACCAGGGTATTCGCCGTTTTCCCCAAGAATCCCTACATAAAAGACTATAGAGCAGAAACGCCTCTTCGCATATGCGAAAGAGTGGGCATAGCTTGGCTCTAACGAGATTGACAGGTACCAAAGATAGAATTCGAGCTATTAAGAGCAACAAATAACAGAAAAGTGGGCGTGGATAAAAGTAGAAAGAAACCAGAGCAGACCACTCAGATTAAAGGGCAGGAAAATCCAGTCAAAGGGTGACACACTCCATCAATCATTCCATTCTATCTTTCATTTATTTTATGAATGTTGGAAATTATTTTCGTGCGAGATCGTATTTTCTATATTCGAATGTTAAAGCATCATGTTTCAAAATTTTCATTCAAATGTATAAAGGAATATGATATATGCAATCTCTTTTGGCTTCATCAAATGCCCTAAATAACATAACAATTTTTCAGCGAGATGTTTTCTGGTATGAATAACTTATGTTTTCAGGGCAAATTTTTCAGTTACCTTTTCTTCGAACACTTTATTTATTTTATCGGACATTCACAATTTCAGATTCATAAATTGAGATTACACAACAACGATACTGAAGACTTTAGTGACAAGAAAGAACGAAAACAAAAGAAAGAAAAAAAACGAAACCAAAAAAACGAAACAAAGAAAAACTAAAGAACAATTGAAAAACGAAAGAAAAAAAAGAAAGAGAATACAAAAACTATACTGAAGGCTATAATTTAAAGAAGAAAAAAAAAATAGAAAAATAGAAAGAAAGAACAGTAAAAACGGGTAATATTTAAAGACTACTGACCATTCTCGTATTCAGGAGGTAATTATATTACAAACAGTTACACAACCATGTTTTACTACACAACCATGTTTTACCACACAACCATGTTTTACCACACAACCATGTTTTACTACACAACCACACCGTACTACTAAGGTAAAGGTAAAGCTGGTCCCATTGTAGATACTGCCGTCACGGAGTGAAGTGTTAGAGACTTTACTATACTAAGTGCAGTATGATGAGGAGGGGTGGCCACTTCCTTTCCTGGATGCCTTTTGCTTCCCTAATTGACGAGCAGTGTCAAATACCCATTTACAGTTCGGTAAACTGAAGGGTGGCGTTACAAGGTTTCGAACACGAAACGCGTAGTTTTACCGCAACAGGTAAGAGCTCTAAACACTGACTAAATCGGATGCTACCGTTAAAAACAAAGGTACAACTAGGCCATAATTATATCGCTCCAAATCATCATCCAGTGTCATGTTATGTGGTGTCAAGTTAGGTGGTGTCATGTTATGTGGTGTCAAGTTATGTCTAATGTTGTCTATTATTCTGTTGGTTCTCCCTTTCTCTCCCAGCCCATGAAGAACTTTTTTCTCACTGTCCTCCTCTGGCACTTCTTCTCTCATTTATTGTTATTGTTAACATGTTAATGTAATTCTCCAAACATGCGTTATCAGTGTTCATTGTGTTACCTTTATCTTTCTATTGATTTCTCCTCCCTCCAACCACTCACCCTCGTCTCACCCTCCCCACCCTCGACCACCAGAATCCCATATTAGATTTGTACGCATCCACAATATTTTAATCGTGCACATGTCAGTGAATTCTACTGCAGTGTTCATATTTTACTTCCGCTATGAGGCTCAATGCTGCTCATCTCTGGCACAATCTTCCACCTACCCTGACAAGTATACTCATTCACTAGCAGATTGTTCGAATATTTCATGAGTTTTGATTATTTGCTACCGAAATCTGATTGTTTCAAATCGTTATCTACTGTACCGTATGAGGGTCAGAGTGGCTAAGAGGTATGGCATCTTTCTCAAAATCTAGAGGTACCGGGTTCGATTCCCAGTGGATGGAATTTAACTTATGGAAATCTTTTTCAGAACCAGTGGTCGTAATGATGTTATATTCCCCCCTGGTCTCCTGGGTAGTGAAATCGAATGCCTAGCCTTCTCGGATAAGGGCGAAAATAATAGGAGGTTCCGTGTGAAGGTTGCGCACGTTAAAAATCACACGGCGGAAATCGTAAAGAATAGGCCTATCAGGCCGCTACCCTGTTAATATATATATAAAAAAAAATTAGAAACCTACCCACCACAAAAGTATTTATAGAATGTGTAATTCCTATATACACACACTGGGATTCTCGCCGGTGCTACGGAGTTCGTGCACTGTGATGAGATCCTCCTTGTGTGATCTGAGGGAGGAGATCGGAGTACTGATGAAGTTGTCCGTGTGCAATGACGATAGTCCTTAAAACCAAAACCAAACCGTATGTAGGGTTTGGATTATATATATATATATATATATATATATGTTTTTTTCCTTTCATTACTTTTGTATGCTTTAAAAAAAATACTTCAATTTCTTCTTCTTCGTACACTCTCAGACGTCCACTTGAATGTTCTCAAAGAAAGCAGTAGTCAGTTTGAGGCTATTTGAATCCCCGTAAAGCTTTTCCACGAAAGGAGCTGGCGTCGGCCATATGCACTTTCTCTGTACCACATATAAGGGGCAACTTTGAAGCAGATGTTCAGCAGTCATTTTATCAGTGCCACAGTTACACTGATCGGTAGTTCCTATCTTTAGCTTGTTGAATAGATGGTATCTCAATCTGTTGTGGCCAGTGCGGAGTCTGAAGATTACCACTTGTTCTCTTCTGTGGAGCTGGTAGTAAGCATCTTTCTGTGTGTGCCCTGGATGTTCTACATTCCATTTGTTTCTGTAACTGATTCTGATAAAACTCTTTGCCTCCTCAAAAGTTATGCTTGCATCAGGCTGAGGTAGATGTGAACCTTCTTTTGCCATTCTGTCAGCCTCTTCATTGCCGGCGATGTTACAATGAGATGGGATCCACTGGATCACAACACTTTTGAATCGTTGACAAAGTTTGTGGAGCACTACTCTGAGATCATCCAGGTCTGTATTATTTTGTCTTTTCAACGTTGCAATTACTGATTGTGCATCAGTAAAGAAAGCAGCTTGTCTCTCTGCCGTTTCTTCTGTCAATATAACCTCTGCTGCAGTTTTCAAGGGCTCTGCCTCTGCTCTGAAGCTACTGGAGAATCGTCCTGTCGCTACTGACAGCCTTTTTTCTGCACCAGTGCTTAAGGTCAGAAAGACACCCCCACCTCCATTTTCTGTTGCATTTGTTGCTGATCCATCTGTGTATGCATGGGTCCAGGTGTTGCGTGGATAATGTTTCTCTATGTATTTTGTCGCTATGGATTTTCTATCTGTTGCAGTTTGGCTCTTTTTACTTTCAATTCCAGGAATGTTTTCTATCATTTTAGGGAAACGATTTTGTTTCCAAACTGGAAGCTTGTGTGCAGTGTAGATGGGTTTAACAGTGGATATTTCACCTATGGATACTGCTCTCATTTGTGGTTTGGTTGATTCTACAAAATTACTTCGTTTGAGTCTTTCCCTTCTAAGAGTATCTATTCTATGGCACATTGGGTGGTCTGTTAGTCTTTTGAATTTTTCGGCCTGTTGTTGAGCCCTGCAGTCCCTTCTATCTGTCATTGGCTGGAGGCATGTAATCTTTTCGAGTTCTTTTATAGGTGTTGACTTCATGCCTCTCGTTATAATTCTCATTGCTTGATTTTGGAGTCTGCTAATTTTATCGAAGTTTGTCTTAGCAGCTGTTGACCATGCTGCCATGCCATATTCAAGAACTGGCCTCACTCGCCCTGTTGAAATACTTCAATTTGATTATGATTGGGTACTATAAATG
Source organism: Oreohelix idahoensis (assembly GCA_024509875.1). Classification (NCBI taxonomy): domain Eukaryota; kingdom Metazoa; phylum Mollusca; class Gastropoda; order Stylommatophora; family Oreohelicidae; genus Oreohelix; species Oreohelix idahoensis. The sequence continues at coordinate 401,081 of JAMPIV010018901.1, read as the reverse complement.
TATGGGAGCCGCGGTAGCATAGTGATTAGTGCACTGGCTTCTTAGCTCAGTGGTCTATGGTTCGATCCCCAGATGAGGTGGGATTGTTTTAGGCCGCAAACGGCTCCTGGGTCGACCCAGCCCCAACGGGGTACCAGAGCAACTTCTGGGAAGGTTAAGGCGCCCAACGTGATGTTGACCACGTCACCCCTAGTGTGCCGATGGTCAAGAAAATATGGGCCTAACACCATATTCCCAATATGCCTCAATGGGCGTGTAACGGGGTCCCTCCTTACTATAAATGTATGCTGTTTTTGTACCTTTATAATGTTGCATACCTTTAAATTAATGCTTAGCTTAAAGTAACGTGGGAATGAAAGGGTACAGTATGGAAGATACTCAGAGCTAGAGAGAGAGAGAAAGAGAGAGAGAGAGAGATAGAGAGAAAGAGAGAGAGGAAGGGCAGAATGTTAGACGGGCCTGCCTGCCCAATTCTTAAACCTTTAAAAATAAAGTTCGTTCGTTCGTTCCCTAAAATAGTAATGCCCCGTGCAGTTCCCGGGGGTGTCTGGAGAAACAAAGAAAGAATAAGACTTCTGCTCGCTACAGGTATGTCTTAAGAGGCGACTACTTTGAGGTTGTGCCTGGGGCAAGCATCATCATGATGTAAAACACATTGCTACAGAAGTACATGAATGCTTGATGCAGGTTTCTAGGAAGGGCGTCAACTGCAGTGGTGGTTCCGTTGTCCAATACATAGTTAGAAGTAGGAGGAACAAATTAGAAGAAGGAAAAGGAGAAACAGAAGGAGAAAAAAGACGAAAACAAGAAGGAGCTGCATGAGAAGGAGGAAGGGTAGGAGAGGAAGAAGAAGAAGACGAGGAGAAGAAGAAGACAAGAAGAAGACAAGAAGAAGAAGACAAGAAGAAGAAGACAAGAAGAAGACGACAAGAAGAAGACAAGAAGACAAGAAGAAAAAGAGAAGAAGAAGAGAAAAAGACAAGAAGAAGAAGATAAGAAGAAGAAGACAAGAAGGAGATGAGAAGAAGAAGACAAGAAGAAGACAAGAAGACAAGAAGAAGAAGACAAGAAGAAGACAAGAAGAAGACAAGAAGAAGAAGACAAGAAGAAGAAGACAAGAAGAAGAAGACAAGAAGAAGAAGACAAGAAGAAGAAGACAAAAAGAAGAAGACAAGAAGAAGACAAGAAGAAGACAAGAAGAAGAAGACAAGAAGAAGACAAGAAGAAGAAAAGAAGAAGACAAGAAGACAAGAACAAGACAAGAAGAAGAAGACTAGAAGAAGAAGACAAGAAGACAAGAAGAAGAAGACAAGAAGAAGAAGACAAGAAGAAGAAGACAAGAAGAAGACAAGAAGAAGAAGACAAGAAGACAAGAAGAAGAATACAAGAAGAAGAAGGCAAGAAGAAGACAAGAAGAAGAAAAGAAGAAGAAGAGAAGAAGTCAAGTAGAAGAAGAGAAGAAGACAAGAAGAAGACAAGAAGAAGAAGACAAGAAGAAGAAGACAAGAAGCAGAAAACAAGAAGAAGAAGACAAGAAGAAGAGGATAAGAAGAAGAAGACAAGAAGAGGAAGACAATAAGAAGAAAAGAAGAAGAAGAGAAGAAGACAAGAAGAAGAAGACAAGAAGAAGAAGACAAAAAGAAGAAAAGAAGAAGCAGAAGACAAGAAGAAGAAGATAAAAAGAAGAAGACAAGAAGAAGAAGACAAGAAGAAGAAGAGGAGAAGAAGAGAAGAAGACAAGAAGAAGAAGACAAGAAGAAGAAGATAAGAAAAGAAGACAAGAATAAGAAGACAAGAAGAAGAAGACAAGAAGAAGAAAACAAGGAGAAGAAGACAAGAAGAAGAAAAGAAGAAGAAGAGAATAAGACAAGAAGAAGAAGACAAGAAGAAGAAGAAGAGAAGAAGAAAAGAAGAAGAAGAAGAGAAGAAGAAGACAAGAAGACAAGAAGAAGACAAGAAGAAGAAGAGAAGAAGAAGACATGAAGACAAGAAAAAGAAGACAAGAAGAAGAAGATAAGAAGAAGACGACAAGAATACAAGAAGAAGAAGACAAGAAGAAGAAGACAAGAAGACAAGAAGATGAAGACAAGAAGAAGAAGACAAGAAGAAGAAGATAAGAAGACAAGAAGATGAAGATAAGAAGACAAGAAGATGAAGACAAGAAGAAGAAGATAAGAAGAAGACAAGAAGACAAGAAGAAGAAGACAAGAAGAAGACAAGAAGACAAGAAGAAGAAGATAAGAAGAAGACAAGAAGACAAGAAGAAGTAAAAAAGAAGAGGAGAAGAAATCAAGAAGAAGAAGACAAGAAGAATAAGAAGACAACAAGAAGAGGAAGACAAGAAGAAGAGAAGAAAAGAAGAAGATGACATGAAGAAGAAAAGAAGAAGAAGACAAGAAGAAGAAGACAACAAGAAGAAGAAAACAAGAAGAAGAAGAAGAAGAAGAAGAAGAAGAAAAAAAAGAAGAAGAAGGAGAAGCAGAAAAAAATAGAGTACTGTTTAAGTTTTACCAAGAAATCGTTTTCTTTACTTCATCAATAACGATTGAATGTGTACAGTATGTTCCTGATGTCCTAGATTATTGTTTTTGTCTTTACTATAGTGCTCTTATCTTTTATTGCTAAGCAAGACTACAAAGTTGGAGGGACAGACAGCGATATCAAAATAAGAATACAAAAGGCAAGAGGAGCTTTCATTGCTTTGGGAAATATATGGAGATCAAGAGAAATAAGATCCAACACGAAAATAAGGCCTCTGACATTTCAATAGTTTAATGAAGGCACGCAAACTGGACAGCACGGATACAGTCATGGACACATGTTGACATACATTCATTGGTTATTTGAATCGTGGATGATACATTCATGTAGTAGTGAAATATCATTCAACCCAAGGTGGTATTCACTATTCTGGTAACTAATCGCCGTATCCTCTACTGACTGAACGCGTCAATGAGGATCGGTAAACATACAAAAGTCATTGGCCAAACCTTCATTTCATAGCTAAGTTCTTAAGCTGAAATATGTCCAATGTTTGTATAACACTCATAAACCACGATAGTGGGTTTTCCCCTCATAACAAGATCTCGATACCACTGCCCGATAGTAGGATACATAATCTGTTCTCTTGACAGTGATCAAAAATATGATGACAGGAATATAACATGGCCGCCTTCCTGAGTTGTCGCTCACTCACTCGTAGGAAGGTAGATATAAGCCAAAGTTAATTTATAATGTGCATATAAATAATTTCATAAAGTTTTCCATACAGCTCTACAGTAATCAAGTTAATTCACGTAGACATAACTGCTGTAGGAAAGCCTGTCATCTTCGTCGATACAAAACACAACCCTAGCGATACGAAGCACAATGTTCCATCTAGGTCTAATCGACTCGAGATCATCAAAATTAGGGTCTGGCATAACTGGAGTCCGAATCACACATATGAGGAGGATCTCTGACAAATAGACTCTTGCAGAGACACAAACTTCTCCTAGAAAAACATCTATGAATCACTGTTAAACCTTAAACAGTGCCAGCCCTGGAAAAAGCACTCAGCCATTTCTTGGCGACATTATCGGAACTCTTTACAACCCAGTAGGACTACGAAAACCTGCGCTAGATTCTGGCAGAAAGAATATAGTCCGACCTGAACATACAAAGGTATACAATATACGACTGAATCTACTTGCACTAGACAAGTAGTACACATGAATTCAGGCCATAAACATAACAAGCAAAATTAATCTATTTTCTGGCCCGAACAAATAAGAACGGACATGAATACAATATCCATGCGCCGATAATATCAAGAAAGATCACTCATATAATCAAAAGTGTAAATCAATCATGAATTATCTAGCTTTACCAGAGGAAGCATTTTCATACACAAATGAATGCAAATATATATTTTCCATATTAAATAGCCATATCGTATTTTTGTAATATGTGCGTCAAAATATGCACGCAACAGATGGATAGGACACACACTGAGGAAACCTGTTGATAGCATTACAAGGCAGTCCTTGTTCTGGAACCCCCAGGGCAAGAGAGGCAGAGGAAGACCAAGAAGTACATGGAGAAGAGAGTTGGAAACAGAGGTGAAAATGATGAGGAGAACATGGAAAGAACTTGAGATGATGGCACGTGACAGGAGGACTTGGCATGTGTTTGTTGAAGGCCTATGCTCCTTTGGGAGTGGAGGGTTATGAAAATGAAAAGACTACAATTATTTCTTAATCTATCTAGACAGGGGTTCTCAAACGGGGTTCCCGCGACAGGTGGCTAGGGGTTCCGCGAGAAATCGTGATTGAAAAAAATACATATTTTTTTCTGTAAGCCTTGAGTAAAACTGTGTCTTACGCTATATTTTTATTCATATTGCTTTGGCCTATTGTTGTTAGTAGCTTTACTATACAAAATTGTCAATAAATGTTCATGTTGTAAATGGCATTAATTAGAATTTATTTACAAGCTTTATTTCAGTAAAATGTACCGAGACTATCTTAGATAAATTAAATCCCATTTTGGCTTAAGGCAGTTATTTAACAGCAATTTATTATATTTGCCTTATGAATTTTAAAAATTTACGAAGGAGATTCATTTCAAGGAAGGTATTATATTTACAACTTACTAATCACACTAACGCACCGTGGGCTGTAGATATTATATTTTTATGTAGGGGTTCCCTGAGCCTTGAAAATTATTTCAAGGGTTCCTCCAGGGTAACAAGGTTGAGAAAAGCTGATCTGGAATTGATGACAAGAACAAAACAAATGCCAGTAGAATAAGAGATGAGAAGAAGACGCTGGCGATGGATAGTACATACACTGAGGAAACCTGTTGATATTATTACAAGGCACTCCTTGTTCCGGAATCCCCAGGGAAAGAGAGACAGAGGTAGACCAAAAACATGTGGAGAAGAGAACTAGATACAGAAGTGAAAATGATGAGGAAAACATGGAAAGACCTTGAGCTGATGGCATGTGACAGGAGGACTTGTTGAAGGCCTATGCTCCTTGGGAGGCTAAGGGTATTGATTGATTGATATGGTGATGCCATTTTACTGCTTCTGTTACGCGCTATCAACTGTTTATTTTATATAGCGGACACTATATACTCAAGTTATAAACCACGTGTGACTGAACTAGGTTTTCCATGCACGAGGAAAGCATCATATTTCTTGAACATGGACCAGTGGCGGTTCCAGGGGGTTGTCATTGGGGGTGCTGCACTGTTCATTCATTTAAAATACTATACATAACACTCACAAATTGTGACCACCACGTGAAATATCAACCCAGACACAAATGATTAGTGTCTTATCTCATCTAAAATCTGTCAAGAAGTTCTGAAAAGTTATTTTAAAAGTTTACTGCAACTAGGAGTAATCATTGTCAGTCGTAGCAGCTTCCCGAGTCTCAAACAGGTTACACAGACATGTATGCTGCTATTTCTCGTGTTTAAAATTTTCATTGTAACTTCCCTTTAATTTGCTCATTGCGCTTGAGCTGTGTTCGGCTGCAGCTCCAGATAAAAAATGCAAACCAATCGTAGTTCGCCTCTAGCTATGTGTTTGACAAGCATTCGCTTATAAGAGGTCAAGGTCACTTGAGCTGTAATCGTTTGCAGCGCTTTCCCCAATACGGTGTTGGATATTTTTTGTTTTTGTTTTTTGTATTTAACCCTTCCGGTGTAACCTCAGTTTTTCGGTCTGTCCGGATTATGTATTATAATGTAGTAGAGACAGTATGCAGTCCTTTTTCTATAGGGGTGCTGCAGCTCAACAGCTCATTAAAGAAAGCCGCCACTGACATGGACACAAAAAATAAATAATTACAAAATAAACAAGACCAATGACATCCACTGTTTTATGTTTTACTTACTGTACTTTACTTATTTACTTACTTAATCGTTACTCTTCTGCCCTGGGGTGTATCGGTTTGTCTCCCATTCGGCAAACATGGCCAAACAAACATCATCACCATCCTTCTTTTTCGTTCCCTGTGGAACATAGGGCAGAAATAGTTGCTCTCCATCGATTTCTATTCTGGGCTGTCTTTTTCAGCTGTGTCCAAGTCATTTCAATTTCCCTAGCCTCATCTTTAACAGTTCTTCTCCAAGGTCTCTTTGGCCTCCCCACTCTTCTTTTCCCCTGTGGGTTCCAGTCAAGGGCAATTCTGGCTGTGCTTGATGCGGGCAGACAAACATGTTTCCTAGTTCAACATTGTTTATTGTATCCCTATCGCGGGTTGTCTCCCCTGCTCTGCAGTAGTGGACCACTGTCACAGTGACTATTAACTATTAATTTATTTTACCATTTCGTTCTATATGTTATTAACTCTTTTAATGTTCTGTTTTCCTAGACATTTTGTATTCCTCTTTTCTTTCATTTTCATATTCTCAAACCCCACCCGAAGTTTGTTTACGTTCTGGCTGGCTTTCAGAATAAATTCCAGCTACGGTCAGCGTAGCGGTAACATAATGTTATCTAAACGCACATGTGGTTCGTGACCAGAGAAACATTTCTGTTACGCCTAAAGCGTTTGAACGAGCGAAGGCAGTTTCTGTGTAGACACGGCTCGTTAGCAGGGATCAAATCTTCTGCGGTCGGTAAACGAGTTTGATCCTCAACAAGGGGGAGATAACAATCGCGGTCAGTCTGGGTTTTGCCCCTTAGACAAGGTAGAGCATAATATTAGGCATTTCTCTATCTGGGGAACTTTCGCACGATTTCTGTTGTCTTTGATGTAGTCTCTAAGAGAAACCTCTGTCTTACTCGGTAAAAAAATTTTGAACAGCTCATACACGACAGCTACCGCACTATAACCAGCGTCCTTTTCAGGACGTACACAGCGATCGCAATAGTCAAAATGGGCCGAAATAAACCACGCGCTAAAAAGAGGAAGGTTTATACCAGCCCACCAGCGCAGAACATCCAGGGAAATAACACAAACAACAAAGACAGACAGCCAGAAAGCAAAACTGCCCCAAGTACTCGTGCCGGGACCGAAATTTCTCCAACTCTTGACACGATGACGGAGCTAGCTGCGACGTGTATCGACACGGCTGAAAGCCGGAGTGGCCAGACTCCTTGCGAGGAAGAGGAGAAAACAGATGCAAGCAGTTCTGACCGTGATGATGAAGACCCAGAATATGACTACATGATGAACGCGCTAGAGCAGATAGAACAGATGTCAGAAGAAGAAGACCAGATGAAAGCGTTAGAACCGATAAAACAGATGCTGGAAAGAAGAGAAAAAAGAAGACAGGAGCCTAAAACCCAGGGGCCACCACCACAAGTACCCGAATCATCAGCAGAAACCCAGTCAACCACAGAGAGGCTGCACCAGACACCAATGACACCACCACACGATGCCGATTTGATAGCTGTGGCTGCCCCAGGGAAGCTGCTCCTAACTCAAAAGACGATAAAAACACCACTAAAGCAAGACGTCATAGTAGAGGCTCCAGTGTGTAGTAATCAGACAACTACAGAAAGTGATCAGGAGTCAACAAAACAGAACGTGAGACCGTCCTACACACCACACAATCTAACGCAGGCGGAAAGCAGAGCGCGTCACCTGCACAAACCAAGCAATACCGGTTGTCACAAGGCACTACAGGAGAGGATGGTTAAGATCACACAGATGTCTGGAAGTGAGGCCTCACTCAGGGCCCTACCAGATGACAAAGTGATAAACATCCTCGAAGTGAAAACGGGAAGGAGAGGTATCGCCAAAGTAGGGAGGCACGAAAACGGAGTCCTGCTTTCGCTCAACAACACTGAAAAAACTACCTCGCTGATGATCGAACTGGAATCCGGTCCAAAAGAAGTCCAGTTGCCCCACCAAATAAAAGTGGTGGTGGAAAAGTACAAGACAACAAAGAAGTTCGTCATCAGAGGGGTGGATACCAGATGTTCCGAAGCCGAGGTCCACAGACGCCTTCAAACTGAAAACGCAGACGTCAAAATCACACGGGTAGAAAGGCTAAAAACATGGGACAAGAAAGACACCAACCTGATGATAGTGACGGTTGAAGGATCGACAAGACCCGAGAGACTGACGCTCGAAACCACAACAAAAAAGACAGAGGCATATATCCCTCCGGTGATGCAGTGCTCTAACTGCCAGAAATATTCACACACCAAGAAAACGTGCAGGAGAAATGCAGTTTGCCGGTATTGTGCGAGTAACCACCCATATTGCGACTGTACCAAAGCGAAGGAGGATAACAATTACAAGGCCATAAATCCAAACCGAACCTGTGCAAACTGCCTCGGAAACCACGGGGCTAGGTACCGAGGCTGCCCGATGTTCCAGGAAACAAAGAGCATCTTGAAAGAAGCCGTGTCCAAAAACATACCTTTCAAAGAAGCAAAAAACAGAGTGGCTGCGGATGGTGCAGAAAAACAAAGCATGATCGACAGAAGACAGTTACACAAACTAACCGCTGAAGTCAAAGATATGAAAATAAAACTACAGGTCGTAAACAGAAACAAGCAGGCTCCCGAAGACGACAAAGACAACGGTGATGATGTAATAGAACTACAAAACATCAGAGAAATGATGAAAGACATGCAAAGCCTTCAGCAGCAGATAGAAGCAGATGTAAAGAGGCTGACAGAACTGACGGAAGAAAACTCAAAAATTCTCAAGAAAATTGAAGCAGAGCGAAGAGCCATCGAGGAAATGACAGCAAACACAATAGCGACCAAAACAAACGAGCAATCAGACGAAGAAGTCATCGAAGAAACACTTGAAAAACTTCTACCAGCAATAATAGAAAAAGCACTATTACAGATACAGGAAAGCAGGAAGACAAGAGAAACAGAAACGAGGAAAGCAAAAATTAACAAAACGACACAAGACAGATAGGAAGGCAGGAAATGAACACACCACAACCGACAAGCAACGAAGAGGAAACCAGTCAACCAGCTAGTGGTCCATTTCAGGACCAGTCCTTTTCAGGACTAACAAACAACTAGCACCGAAGAACCTAACACACAATATACCCCAATTATAACCAACTTTCAGGTTGAACAGGGTATTACAGCAACATAGTAGACGAAAACAACAACAACAACAAAGGTAAACACACTCGTGAATATTCCTGGCCCGTAGATGACCATATGAAACTTAGGCAGAGTTAGCACGGCAGAACTAGAATGTGTTTGCCTATGTTCTTGTCATTCTTCGGTGTGAGTTGACATATCTTATAATATGAAATATTCATGTTAGTTTTTATATATCTGATAGGAAAGTAACTTGAATTAATTTCTGAGGACTTGTAGCAAAATCTGCGAGAATAAACGCTCAATTCAGTAAGATTTAGGCATAAAATGATAATAAATACATTAGCCCGCATGTGTCTGACGGTTGGCATCTTCGACGCCAGCAGCGCTGCTTTTTGCACAGTGCTAAGCCTATAGAACGATTTCACGGTAAAAGTCTGACACGTTTTTAGTTCCGTTTTCCAGAAACACTACTAATATTTAACATTTGCCCGATCTGCTGCATACACCTTGTAGTCTAGCCTTATAATTAACGATTGGCGGAAGCGTGCCGCAAAATAATTATCTGAATTAACGCTTTCTGTCAACTTTAACGCAAAATTTAGTAGTAATCCTTACATTGTTTGGTAGTATTACACGATACAATACTAATTATTAACGCCAATTCTTAACCCGCCCCGTCAACACCCCGCTTCGCTGACACAGTCTGCAACGCATATACACACACTGCGGAAAAGCCAGCCAAGGCAAAACCACGCAGACAATTTTATTTTCCTCCTAGTGGTAGCATTTCTGACGTAACTAAAACAAGTTAGTTATTTGAAAAATACATGCTAGCGAGATGAAGGAGAGGAAAGATGGCGGTCTTGGGCAAAATTTTATTTGACGAGTGACTATGACAGAAATTGGAAATTTTAAACCATTATGAAGTTCCCCATAAAAATTATATGATAGTATGACGTAGAGTTCGCTGAAAAAAGAATGTACTTTAAATAATATGATAGTCCCAGAATTAGAGAAGTTATTGCAGAAATACTAATATCTATGGACACTCGACCAGACAGACTGGCGTTCCTGCTTATGTTTTTTTTTGTAACGTTAGGGGGACGCGAGCTTGGAAAAGAGGCAGGCAGGTACATTCAGATTCGCTTGGGTAAAAAGAGTATGACTGAAAAGGGGAGCGGTAGGAAAAATGTAATCCTAAACGAAATATCTTTTTGTATTGGGCATGACTAAAGCAGACTGGCCAATCGACCACCAGACGCAGAAATTATTCGAAATTATTTTGGTTTTTCATTCAAACTGCTTTTGAATTCAAGTAGTCGAACGTTTCGATTGGCCAGTGCTAGTAAATATTAGCAAAAGGCTTTGACTATTCATTGCCAGTTGAACTAAAAATTTTATTCAGATACGCTGAGAAATAGCTGTGTTAATTCTAAACTTAAATAAAGAATAAATTCACAGTCTGTGCAATTCGTAGGAAGCTGAGGCCATTTCTTCACAAAGTCAGCGTCATTTGTTTATATATTTCTTGATTGTGGTAAGGATATTTTATGAAATTTAATATGTTTGGTCCAACTACAAAGTTAGATACTGCTATTGGGAAAAAGTGAAGGACATGCCGGGAGCAGACATTGTTGAGTCCTCACATTAAACGGTATCTAACTGATGTATGTTGTTATGATTATGTTGTCATATTATTGTATTAGGATATTTTAGTAAGCCTCTGTGTTCAATGAACACTGTTTACATGCCTGAAGCAAATATATTTGAAAAGAAAAGAAGAGAATATCATATCACAGGAAATGTGGTTACTCCACATTATTGTATGGAGGAAAAGTATGTGAACGTACAGTGGCGTATCTGCTATAAGGACTTGAGGTGTGGACACAGCAAGGTGGGAGTCCTGTACAATTCGGGGCTAGTGCATTTGTAAGGCACGCGAGGCTGACCCCATACCCACGTAGGAAATTAAGTGTTAGAATAAGTGATCAGATGTAAAAGGCCAGGGTGTCCTTTTGTTGCAGAGGGTCTATGTTCCTGTTGCCGGCTGGTGACAGGAAACCTGCTGAGTACTAATAAACGCCAACCAGTCTCCAACCAGTCTTATATGCTGTCGAAGATAACAGTAGGAGCTTTGGCGAGTGGTGAAATTGAAACTTTCTGCAACTACACATTGAAATGTCTTACAACAAGGACTCCCAGGTGATGTGTTAGACATCTGGGGCATCTCTGACATTTTTCTTGTGTTTCAAAATAATACACAGGACGTTTATGGGGGTAGGATGAACTACAGCTCTCATATACAGTGACTCTCCCTTTATATGAGTAAAGTGAATTCTTGTTATATTTCCTACAGGAAAGACATATATATATAAATACATAATAACTTTTTAGTTATTGGGCAAATTGTCCCAAAAAATTTAATTGTTCTTTTCTGTAAACTATCTTGTCCTTATTTTCAAAGACCTGTCCACAAGCTATGAATGGACAGGCAAAATAAATTGTAAAGAAGATTTGTTCAAAGAAAAACTTAACTGCTAGTTTTATTATCTTCTTTATAGAAACTTAAAGTGTTTGACTGTTGTGTACCATCATTTCATTTCTCCCCTAGACACTAGGTACACCATACACCATACACTAGAGCCAGAATAGTGACCGTGTGAGACCTAGGGAGGTAGCGTTAGGTTCTCTGCACATAATTCATCATCATCATTTATAGAGCCAGAGGCCTACATGTGCTTGACCTCACACGGTTAAAGCAGACATCTTTTCATTCTTTTAGGATACCATCATAACCTCCCCAGCAAAATCAACTTTGCTACATAAATTGGTAGGCTTGTCCTGGCATCTGAATTTCTCTTAGTACTACATACATTGGGGTCTGGGGTTTAGCATTAACAACAGTCTAATTTTCCCAGGGAATCCCCATATAATATTACCCAAGATTTGGGAAGTGAAGAAAGTGTCAGAGCCCAGATTTAATTAAATAAATTTATAATTAGTTAAAGATTTAGTTAGAACATTTTATAGTTATCAGAATGGCAGATCTGGTCAAGTTTCGCTCTGCGGCTGTACAGACTGCTAAAGAGATGGGCATGGAGGGACCAGAGTTGGTTCAATATGTGACGGTAGAATGTGACAAATTTATTGAACGAGATAGGGAAGACAGGAAGTTAGCAGAAGAAAGAAAATTACAGTTGCAGATTGAGGCTGACAAGGAGGCTAGGGCATTGGAGGCAGAAGAAAAACGACTGCAAAGGGAGGCAGAAGAAAAAAGATTGACTGCCGAAAGGGAGGCACAAGAAAAAAGATTGACTGCCGAAAGGGAGGCAGAAGAAAAACGACTGCAAAGGGAGACAGAAGAAAAAAGATTGACTGCCGAAAGGGAGGCAGAAGAAAAACGACTGCAAAGGGATGCAGAAAAGGAGGAGAAAAGATTACAGAGGGAGCATGAGCTACGACTAAGGGAGTTAGAATTTTAAGGCCATGCTTCTGAAAATGGTGCCAGCCCCTGTGCCTCAGATGCCACTACTAGTCAGGGAGCCTCAACCTCAGCTATGGGTTTTCATGTAGACCATTTTGTTGGGAAAGACGATGACATCGAAGGGTATTTAAGCAGGTTTGAACTTTTAGCCACTACTTATGGGTTAGAAAGAGAAAGATGGGGGGGGGGGGGGGAAAAGTTGTCTCAGGGACTTCGGGGAACAGCTTATGAAGTGTTTTCCAAAATGAGCAGGGATGACCAAGACAACTATGACATGTTGAAGCAAGCTCTTCTGTTAAGATACGAAAAGAACGGAGAGTTTTATAGAAAGAAATTTAGGAATGCCAGGCTACTGTCGGGTGAGACCTATCACCAGTTCTCCGCCCGGTTGGAAACGTATATGGAGAAATGGGCTACTTTGGGGAAAACCCAAGATCTCAAAGAGATGATACTCATTGAACAAATGAGAGAGTCCATGGCTCCAGACATGAGAAAGTTTCTCGTGGAACAGGGTGCGGAGAGGCTGGGTGAGATAATAAATGTCGCTGAGAGGTATCAGGCAGCCCAAGCAGAGGTAGCTGGCACAAAGAAGAAACAAATAGATCAGAGTAAGGCCCCCCAAAACCATAATAAATTCGATAATAGAAATAAGCAGAACTTTGATAGTCCTCGAAATAAGTTTAAGAATAGACCCTCACAATTCAATGAAAGAAGGAATGATGAAAGAAAACCTTTTAGCCAAGGAAAAAGGTATTGTAAAAATTGTCGGATGGACAACCATAACACTGAAAATTGTGGAAGGAGACCTGTAGTAATGGCCACGCTTCAGGTCAGGTCGACTCCTAAAAAGAGGAGGAACCACCAAAAACAATGTCTCATAAACAGTGGAGAAAGGCATAGGCTGAAGATAGGTCACTGAAGCCGTGTTTTGAAAAACTCCAAAAACTCCATACCCCTCCAAGGAAAGGAGACTTCTATTTGGATGATGGACTGCTTTGCAGGGCGGATAAAGCAGGATTATCCGGGTGTGGACAGGTAGTAGTGCCATCGAAATATAGGGCACAAATTACGAGACAAACACATGTTCTAGATGGTGAACACCAGAAAATGGGTACCACATGCCAAAGAACATCTGTTGGATATTTCTGGCCCGGAGAAGTTGATGACATAAGAAAATTTGTCGAGGACTGCGAACAGTGCAGCGAGAAAAATTCCACAGGGTGGAAAAATAATAACCAAATGTAAGAGAAGCATTATGGAAACCTGGGCCAGAAAATAAAGAGGGAACACCCACACGTGGGAAAATGAATCAGGACCTAGACACGCCACGGGGCAAACTTAGGCCTGGAAAGAAAAATAATTATAATAAAGTTGAAAGAGGGGAATGGGAACCCCCGTTTCACAGACAGTCTTCGCTCAAATGTTTTACAATGGCCACTATGCAGCGAGTACAAAGAACTGTTATACCCCAGAATAAGCCGACGATCCCTCGGTCGGACGTATGTAAACGGGAGGACGAAAAAAGAGAGCGAAGTTCTCTCAATTTGAATTTGAACCTGAGGGGAGACAACCCCAGGAAACGAATTGGTAGTGGTAGATTCTTGTGTGGTGACACAAGAAAGAAACATCCGCAAAACAAAGCTTCCAATGTAAAGGACCTGACAGGTGCCATGAATACTATGTCAGAAAAATTAAAAGTCCATATGTAACTTTGTTAAGGACCTGGACAGATGAGAAGGCAGAGGAGACTGTTACCTCATCATACCAATATGTGAACGAACTGACCACTCGTTTAAAAACTAGTTGGAAACTGGCAAATGAAAATTTGAAACAAGCCAGGAAAAAGCATGCTGCTTATTATAATAAGAAAGCGAAGGATAGAGAACTGGCTGTAGGGGAGAAGGTACTTCTTCTATTGCCAGGCAGCAACAATAAACTTCAGATCGGATGGCAAGGGCCCTATACAGTTTTGGAAAACGTATCCAGAACAAATTATAAGATAGACAAAAAGGGAAAGGAGAAAGTCTATCATGTGAACCTTTTGAAGAAATATCTGGACAGACAAATCCAGGAGGGAACACATTTAATGGCCTTGTATATCGCAACCGAGATGAAAAGTGAACCTCTCTCCTCGGCTGAATATCCTCTGAAAACCAGTGAAACGTTTGCACAGGTGAAAATCAGTAATCACCTGACAAAAGGACAGAAGGAGAAGGTTCAACAGGTCCTTGAGAAACATACAGATGTGTTAACGGATAAACCGGGGCACACAAATTTGTTGTCATATGATATGAAACTACTAGACCCAGCACCCATCTGTATGAGGCCTTATTCTATTCCGTTCGCTAAGGAGAAAGCTTTGAAAGAGGAGATTGATTATTTGTTAAAAGAAGGGATTATTTCTCACAGTGAGTCTCCTTACAGTTCCTGTGTGGTTTTGTTGCGGAAACCATCAGGAGAACATAGACTGTGCATAGATTACAGGAAACTGAATGCTGTCACAGAAGGTCAGGTGGATCCATTACCTGATACTACTCAACTTTTTGCCAGGCTGAACAAGGCAAAATATTTTTCTAAAGTGGATCTTAGCAAAGGCTATTACCAAATTCCAGTAAAGCATGAGGTTCGACCTTATTTAGCTTTTAGCACCTCGGAAGGTCATTATGAGTTCAACATGTTACCATTTGGTTTGAAAAATGCCCCGAGCGTGTTTTCTAGGATGATGCGAAAATTGCTGGATCCCCTGAAAAATCCATGTATTTCGAATTTTATGGATGATATCCTCATTGCTACGGAAACATTTGAGGAACACGTTACCTCTTTGAATATTCTGTTTGATAGACTCAGAGAGGCTAACGTAACCGCTAGGCCAACAACATGCTGTATTGATTGTAAAGAGTTGGAATTCTTGGGACATACAGTACATCAGGGTAGCATGACCCCTGATCCCAAGAATCTGGAAAAATTGAAAAGAGCACCTAGACCACAAACAAAAAAAGATGTGCGATCTTTCGTGTCTTTGTGTGGTTTCTACCAAAAGTATATCAAACATTTTAACTCTATATGTGCTCCTCTGACGGATTTAACTCGCAAAGGTCAACCTGATACTATAATTTGGTCAGCACAGTGTGAATTGGCTTACCAGGAGTTAAAAGAGAAGCTTACAAGCAGGCCAGTGTTGCAATTGCCTGACTTGACTAAAGAATTTATTGTGAGAAGTGACGCAAGCAATGTGGGCCTGGGCGCTACAATGTTGCAAAGGTCCTCCTCACAAGATGGGGAATTGAACCCAGTCGCTTATGCTAGCCGCAAGTTGAACAAGGCGGAAAAAAATTACTCTACAAGTGAAAAAGAATGTCTCGCTTTAATATGGTCTATAAAGAAATTCCAAATTTATTTATATGGCAGGACATTTGTGGTCCAAACGGATCATTCACCCCTCGTGTTCTTGTCACAGGCCAAGCATGAAAATTCCAGATTATTGAGATGGTCTCTATTATTGCAGCCATACTCATTTCTGATAGAATACATTCCCGGCCCTTTGAAAGTTGGCGCAGACTTTTTGAGCAGACATCCTTATGATGAAGATCAGAAAAACGAGTAAGACTTCATGGAGCTACGTTATCTCGCATATTATAACCTGCAAATGAATGCATGTTTTAGGATGGGAGGTGTGTAGCAAAATCTGCGAGAATAAACGCTCAATTCAGTAAGATTTAGGCATAAAATGATTATAAATACATTAGCCCGCATGTGTCTGACGGTTGGCATCTTCGACGCCAGCAGCGCTGCTTTTTGCACAGTGCTAAGCCTATAGAACGATTTCACGGTAAAAGTCTGACACGCTTTTAGTTTCGTTTTCGAGAAACACTACTAATATTTAACATTTGCCCGATCTTACACCTTGTAGTCTAGCCTTATAATTAACGATTGGCGGAAGCGTGCGGCAAAATAACTATCTGAATTAACGCTTTCTGTCAACTTTAACGCAAAATTTAGTAGTAATCCTTACATTGTTTGGTAGTATTACACGATACAATACTAATTATTAACGCCAATTCTTAACCCGCCCCGTCAACACCCCGCTTCGCTGACACAGTCTGCAACGCATATACACACACTGCGGAAAAGCCAGCCAAGGCAAAACCACGCAGACAATTTTATTTTCCTCCTAGTGGTAGCATTTCTGACGTAACTAAAACAAGTTAGTTATTTGAAAAATACATGCTAGCGAGATGAAGGAGAGGAAAGATGGCGGTCTTGGGCAAAATTTTATTTGACGAGTGACTATGACAGAAATTGGAAATTTTAAACCATTATGAAGTTCCCCATAAAAATTATATGATAGTATGACGTAGAGTTCGCTGAACAAGAATGTACTTTAAATAATATGATAGTCCCAGAATTAGAGAAGTTATTGCAGAAATACTAATATCTACGGACACTCGACTAGACAGACTGGCGTTCCTGCTTATGTTTTTTTTTTGTAACGTTAGGGGGACGCGAGCTTGGAAAAGAGGCAGGCAGGTACATTCAGATTCGCTTGGGTAAAAAGAGTATGACTGAAAAGGGGAGCGGTAGGAAAAATGTAATCCTAAACGAAATATCTTTTTGTATTGGGCATGACTAAAGCAGACTGGCCAATCGACCACCAGACGCAGAAATTATTCGAAATTATTTTGGTTTTTCATTCAAACTGCTTTTGAATTCAAGTAGTCGAACGTTTCGATTGGCCAGTGCTAGTAAATATTAGCAAAAGGCTTTGACTATTCATTGCCAGTTGAACTAAAAATTTTATTCAGATACGCTGAGAAACAGCTGTGTTAATTCTAAACTTAAATAAAGAATAAATTCACAGTCTGTGCAGTTCGGAGGAAGCTGAGGCCATTTCTTCACAAAGTCAGCGTCATTTGTTTATATATTTCTTGATTGTGGTAAGGATATTTTATGAAATTTAATATGTTTGGTCCAACTACAAAGTTAGATACTGCTATTGGGAAAAAGTGAAGGACATGCCGGGAGCAGACATTGTTGAGTCCTCACATTAAATGGTATCTAACTGATGTATGTTGTTATGATTATGTTGTCATATTATTGTATTAGGATATTTTAGTAAGCCTCTGTGTTCAATGAACACTGTTTACATGCCTGAAGCAAATATATTTGAAAAGAAAAGAAGAGAATATCATATCAAAGGAAATGTGGTTACTCCACATTATTGTATGGAGGAAAAGTATGTGAACGTACAGTGGCGTATCTGCTATAAGGACTTGAGGTGTGGACACAGCAAGGTGGGAGTCCTGTACAATTCGGGGCTAGTGCATTTGTAAGGCACGCGAGGCTGACCCCATACCCACGTAGGAAATTAAGTGTTAGAATAAGTGATCAGATGTAAAAGGCCAGGGTGTCCTTTTGTTGCAGAGGGTCTATGTTCCTGTTGCCGGCTGGTGACAGGAAACCTGCTGAGTACTAATAAACGCCAACCAGTCTCCAACCAGTCTTATATGCTGTCGAAGATAACAGTAGGAGCTTTGGCGAGTGATGAAATTGAAACTTTCTGCAACTACACATTGAAATATCTTACAACAAGGACTCCCAGGTGATGTGTTAGACATCTGGGGCATCTCTGACATTTTTCTTGTGTTTCAAAATAATACACAGGACGTTTATGAGGGTAGGATGAACTACAGCCCTCATATACAGTGACTCTCCCTTTATATGAATAAAGTGAATTCTTTTTATATTTCCTACAGGAAAGACATATATATAAATACATAATAACTTTTTAGTTATTGGGCAAATTGTCCCAAAATTTTAATTGTTCTTTTCTGTAAACTATCTTGTCCTTATTTTCAAAGACCTGTCCACAAGCTATGAATGGACAGGCAAAATAAATTGTAAAGAAGATTTGTTCAAAGAAAAACTTAACTGCTAGTTTTATTATCTTCTTTATAGAAACTTAAAGTGTTTGACTGTTGTGTACCATCATTTCATTTCTCCCCTAGACACCAGGTACACCATACACCATACACTAGAGCCAGAATAGTGACCATGTGAGACCTAGGGAGGTAGCGCTAGGTTCTCTGCAAATAATTCATCATCATCATTTATAGAGTCAGAGGCCTACATGTGCTTGACCGCACACGGTTAAAGCAGACACCTTTTCATTCTTTTAGGATACCATCATAGTTACGGTTTATAATGGGAAATTATAAACTTACAATAACAGATACTAGGCGTAGAATCAGTTCATACAATGCTTACCATTGGGTTAAGAGTCAGCAAAATTAACTGTCATTTCTGCAAGATAAGGTCGCAGGTGTGGACAGGCACTTAAACACTGTATTATAGGAGATAGTCACTTATTCCTTTTTGATAGATATTTCTAGTGGCAAGGGAGAATCATTTTATGCTTACTTGTGTGGCTAGGTACTAGTCTATAACTTTCACAGAAAGCAGTCACCAGGCATAGATATAATTATATCTTATGATTCAGCCACAACTGTATTATTATAGCAAGAACATTGCACTTTCTATGAACTCATTTTGTGGAATGTTAATATATTTCCCCAAGGGGACATATGATTTATTTGTGTAATGTCACATGCTGTAATCTGTTTATGTAAATTCATTTAATGTTGTAAGATGAATAAGCATATTCATTTAACTGTAACTACAAGGTTAGGTTTCCTGTATGTTGAGATTGGGAGAAGAGGAGTAGATTTTGCTGTCAGAACATTTACTGACAGGTACCTGGGTGTGCAAAAGATATTAAGCCTATGCGGGCACATGCTATAATTGATAGAGTGATTCTGTTATTGCTTGATGTAAAGGGTGTTTCTTTTTGGGTCTCAGTTTCAGGGAGACCGAATCGCTAGAGCAGACTCCAGTCAGGCAAAGAACGTCATGTTCTCTTCGATCTAGAGGGTTTCGGAATACCGCTAGCGTCACGAGTCGTCAACCCCCGTTCCTGAATCAAAACCCCTTTTGTCAACGCCAAGTAAAGCTCACGCAGTGCAACGAGCCAACGCTAAATCTGGAACCACCTAATGCAGTAGTAGTTCTCTACTCGCCCACTGGATTACCAGTCAGAGCATTTCGGCTTCCAGAATATCAAAATCGCCCAGCATGTCTATAGCAGAATCTGATATCACCCGCCTTTGTGTGCCTAAACGTGGCAGTCAGTCAAACCACAGTCAAACCAGCCCAAACCGGATTTAATGCCAAGCAGAGCCTAGCGCCGGATGAGAGCGCATGGGACCGTTTGTCCTCAAGTAACCTCGTCTTGGGTGTATTTTCTGGATACTTAAAGCCTCGCACGTATGAGCAGCCATCTATGGACAGAGTTCCAGCCCCCCTCACGCAAGTAGCGGTCACCAACGTATAGCACCTACAAGGAAAGTTATGCAGTCTATTCAAATCATCTTGAAGGATATATGCACGTAAGACACTTTCTGGAGCTAGCACATTTGGTCCCACGAAAGCGGACAGGCTGTCGCTCAGTTCGTTTAATTGGTCAGCAGGAGATAAACAGCGTCTTCCAGTTTTCCCTCACGCATTTAAGGTCACCAAAGCATAGCACCAACAAGGAAAGTTTGGTATTTCACTTCATTCATCTTGAAGGATATTTTGCTGTAAGACACTTTCTGGAGCTAGCTTCTGGTCCCACGAAAGCGGACAGGCTGACACGCAGTTTATTCATTTGGTAAAAACGGAGGTAAAGAGAGTCTTCCAGCCCACCTCGCTTTATTAATACGCTGTTCATGACCCTTCCGTCCATAATTAACTTGTTTTAGCTCTTTACTATAATCTCTATGTTTGATAAGAGAAAAGAGTGAGAGCAGGAGGTGCTTAGACAGTAAAAGTGAGTTGAGGCTTGGAGAGAGAGAGATCATTTGGATAAATCTTCTTCCAGGTTGTCTCAAGTCCATCTCCTATTTACACCTTTCTGTGTGTGTAATCTATAACTCTGTCAGTCCACTATCCCTTGTCGATTTCACTACTATTGTCCAACTCGACAAATACTCTACACTTTACTCAACCACGACAACCACTAATGGTCAACATTCGAAAAAAAGGATGAAGGTATCAACTTTCGCTGAAGATTACTCTTGGCGGAGATATAAATACAAGGGAATATCACAGGGATCTATAGAATGGCAAGTATAACAACTGAGCCATCTAAGTTGTCTAAACTTAGTTTTCTCCGCCCATTTTGGTGAGACAATATATTTTGACTCGTATTTTGTGAGCCCCCCAGCTGAAGGTGATTAAACAAAATATTAATTAAATAGCTCTTTATATGTATATTCATTTAGCTAAATGAATAATCCGAGTGCAGCCATCAAACTCACTCAACAAATTGATAAACTCAACTAATGATTCATATTTACATATAAAACAAAGACATTATTTTTTGGTGAATTATTTCGTTAACAGAGTTAAAATGAATAAAATTTATTGAAAAAAGCAGTTTACTTAATCTTCGTGGGAAGATATAGTGGTTTGTAAAAAAATAAAATGTCCAAAAGCTCAGCTAGTACTGAGTACATAGGGTACTTATACCAGTGGAGTTTTGACTGTTCCTTCTCTTCACGAGTTGAGGTGTTTGTCAACAGCAGGTCCATTGTAACTGCTCAGGTTGCCTCGTCAAGTGGCTTCAAGACACATCTGTTGTAGGTGTCTAGTGTCGACTTGTGGTAACCCGTACCAAAACTTGAGAGAAACCAAATATCTTTTGTTAAGTCTCATGTCTCCTGTTGTAAACATCAGGCGACCTCCGTTTACCTTCACCATTTCATCTTTCGCAGATTTTCTCCCCATGCTCATTAACATTAAATCTGGTGCCACTTTAGAGACTATAGATAGTTACCCTAGCACTGCAATATATGCATACACAGATGGCTCAGCATTCATGGCCACCATAAATGCTGGCGTATGTGAAATACCCAAATGGCAGCACACTAGAGAGATATGAACCGTGTGGAGAATTATGTACCAACTACCAAGCAGAGATTATAGCAATAATCACCTCACTCACAGCAATAGACAGCCAATTCAAACAAGAAGTCCATATGCCATCAGCTATCATAATCTTCACTTATTCAAAATCAGCACTTCAGGCTTTAAAAGAATACTTCCAAACTGAAAATAAAGAAATAATACAGCTGGCCGAAACAATTGACAGTCTGCTAACAAAATACGACATCAGAGTCGCTCTCCAGGGGATCACATGACACACAGACATACCAGACAACGATAAAGCAGACAGACTAGAAAAACTAGGAGCAAGCATGGTCCAAACAAACACTCCAGCAAACATGCAGACAGCTAAACGAATACTCCAAAACAACTTCAAAGAGGAATGGCTGAACCGATGGGCAAAAAGGTCTACTGGACGTGCCTTGTACAAAGAAATGGCCCATTCCAACAAAAATGACA
Source organism: Oreohelix idahoensis (assembly GCA_024509875.1). NCBI lineage: Eukaryota > Metazoa > Mollusca > Gastropoda > Stylommatophora > Oreohelicidae > Oreohelix > Oreohelix idahoensis. The sequence continues at coordinate 379,137 of JAMPIV010018901.1, read as the reverse complement.
ACATTAATAACTTACGACGAAAAGAGCAGAGCACAATCTTCCAACTAAGAACAGAACACACCAGACTCAACAGGCACTTAAACCCCACACATGAGCTTAATTGCCGCAACTGTACCCATCCGAATGAGACAGTTCAGCATGTGCTGCTCACTTGCCCAGGACTCTCCACAGAGAGACGACAGCTATTGCCGGGCTCCCCAACAATCACAAACACTCTATACAGCACCACTCAACAGCTACAGAACACATGTAAATTCTTCAACTTGGCATTGACTGCTAAAGAGCAACGAGCTCAGCAGCCCTAGTTAATCAACAACAACTACAACACCTGAGGGAAACTTCTTGACTGGAGAATGCGGCACTCGGACCTGATCAGGCCTGCAAGGAAAACTATTCCCCACTGATTCCCGTAGGAAACGCTTATCCACGTCTTGCACACTCCACGACGACTAGCACACAATTCCCAGATTGACAGTGAACTCGAACCTACAGGGCTGAAACCAAATCATCAACACCCTCATCTCACATCACGCCAAGCGCTTATAAAGTGTTTCTTTACAACTGAAGGAGGTGAAGCCTTCACTATTTCAGCTCTATATTCCTCAGACAGACAGACAGATCGATAGATAGATAGATAGATAGATAGATAGATAGATAGATAGATAGATAGATAGATAGATAGATAGATAGATAGATAGATAGATAGATAGATAGATAGATATATAGATAGATAGATAGATAGATAGATAGATAGATAGATAGATAGAATCACACACACATAGAATCATGTAAACAGAAAGACAAGAATAAAGACTGGACGGCACAGATGCGGGAGTTAATTGAACAATTTTAGAACTCCTAAGGATAGATTTAAAATCGGCTTGTGTGCAAAGGAAAAAGATCACTCTTACGACAACAACTACAGACAGGGTTTTAGACTAGGAAAAGAAAAACCCACGTTGAGAACAGTGACATAATTTGTGCGCTGTCTTCTACTCTCCGGAAGTATTGTACTACATTTGTTGTGCGTACTGAATTAGGTGCATTATTCCTTTGTTAGCACTCTCTTTTCCCCTACTTTCATTGTTCACGTTTCACGCTTCGACGCACGACAGGGTCATACAAGCGTATCGCCCATCCGTGAGAGATTAATTGAGTCCCTAAAACGTGTTAATACCACATTCACTCCAGGTAAATGCGAGCACGAAGTGTTTGCTAAGGTTGCATAATTACTTCCGACTCGACAGGAAAAAATGTAAAAAGTTGTAACGTAAACATTGACAACATTTGTCGGATGTAGCAACTCCATATACGAAGGATGACTGTTTGAAATTTTCAAACGCATGAGACATACAGAATACTGCATGATGAAAAGTTTTCATAATATGAACTTTGAATGTATTGGCTGGTTTCTGAGGCGCCAATAAACAACCGAGCTGTTTGGGAGTTTGTCAGAAAACGCCAGGTGGGCGTGGGCCGGGAACTTACGATATAACATATTATATGTTTGCCATACAGGACTGTATTCCTGAAATCGTCAAAGTAGACAGCTCGGACCTTGCCACAGAAAAAAATAGTCAGGATTCTGAATTTTTAATAACGGTAAAACATATTAGAGCATCTTTTATCCACTGGAAAAGAAAACTCGCCAATCTTAATACGGAACTGGACTCCTACAGAAACTACGCACAAGTCACAGAGGAATTCTAGAATAAGAAATACTATCCAAGACGTGTGTATGAGACATCTGTGTTAAGTTACCAAGACTATTTCCTGAGCAGGACGTTTAAGATTTGCCTAATTACTAGGGTGAGTTGTACATTTTTTTATACTTTGAATTTTACTGGTTTATACTAGCTAGGAGTGTTAAAGATTCATACGAGGCTGGCAACCTCAGCATGTGAAAAGGATACATTCATGAACCACCACAGCAAGCGCTGGTGATTGCTTCATGCTAGTTCTCACGGAAGAACCAAAAGCAGAGGTAATCCCAGACTCCAAGTGGAGAAAAGAAGTGAATGATGATGACATCATATGTATATTATCATTTGTAACGAGTTGTATGTATGTTTAAAGTTGTTCCTTCAGGCACAAGCCACTTGCCGCTGTCTAGTAGAAATTTTGTCATTACATCAACTAAAAGACAGGGGATTTTGTTATCACATCCCATGGATTATTTGATATACACTCAGGGAGAGTACAAATTCTGATAAAAAAATCGGTGACGCACAGCGGGGAACGGTGCCTGATCTAAATCAGGAAAACAAATACTTAGCGGCGGAATGTGTTCTTTTATTCACTCTTAAGTTGGTGGTACGGATTGGAGAGACCATTTGAGGTTCTACCCACGTTATCAGCTGTACTAGTCTGTGGTTCGAAACTTGAGATCGACACGTGAAACCTACATCCCACAGGTGGTGAAGATCACTCCCTTGACCGGAAGTGGTTACCTCCTGAATCCTTTGGAGACGTGCCCTTGCCACAGAGACAAAGTGACGGAACCAGCAGCCCCAACATTTCGCAGGCCATCTCAAAAGACTATATTTTCATCTCCCAAACCGAGATCTATGATGAACCATAAATCTCATAATTACCATTTTATATGTATTTACATTTGTTTCAAAGTAATTGAGCATTAAATTTGTATATGTTGATTTTGAAAAATTCATTGTTGAATTAATCATTACAGAGAGAAAGGCATATGTATGATCCTGAACTTCTATGATATATTCATTTATATATATATATATATATATATATATATATATATATATATATATATATATATATATATATATATATATATATATATATATATATATATATATATATATATATATACACACACATCTAATATAGAGCTAATACTAGGAATTTCGCGGAATTAAATCAGATGGGAGCTTGAACGAGCAAATCATTTATATCCATCGTCACAAAAGGCGGCGGTTCAGATACAAAGTTAACGTGCTAAGACTCATTCAGTATTGTTCTTGACTTCTGAAATATCTTGTGGAAACTCCCTCGAGGTAGAAGCATCATTATCCTTCTATCTACAACTCTGCCAAGAGTAATCTTGTGCGAAGGTAGACACCTTTGAAGACCCAAATTAGATACTCTAGGTTTTGGCCACTGTTTGAGCACTACTGCAGAGCAAGAGGAGGCAACCCGTGACAAGAACAAGGTCTAGATATTGCGGTGAAATGTGATCGACTTCGCCAGTCGAAAGGCAAATGATGATGAGGCTGATATCAGAGTGTGCTTCTAATCGTAAAATGTTTAGTTATTTAAATAATTTGTTATTTATAACACTGAGAATCTATTTAAGAAAACAAACTATATATTGATAGGGGAAGGTACAAGACTTCTAAAACCTAACATTTCAGCCTTACGAACATTGGAGTTTTTTTGGGTTTTTTTTTTTAAACTTTAAAACACAATTGTTTCTTGATTAAGATCATTCGGAAAGAAATGTTTACCAAACATTAGAACTGGGATAAAACATTAATGTATAATCAAGTATTGATCGAGCCAACGCTTGAACCAAATGTTTTTTAACAGTTAATTTCGTGCTTGGTCTCCGAGGTAGTTCGGTTTCCCTTGATAGAAAATTTGTGAGACGGACATTGAGAATTATGTGATAAGAAATAGCAAACAACTGAGGGTTTGAAACCTGGTCGGCAACATTGTGCAGGGAGGTGGAGAAAAGCGTGCCAGCGACAGAGATAAGTAAAAACAAAATGAAAAAAAAAAATATATATATATATATATATATATATATATATATATATATATATATATATATATATATATATATTATATATATATATATATATATATATATATATATATATATATAGTCAGTGCTGTATTGAACGAAAGAACAGCGGGTAGACCGCAGCTGAGACTCAGTAATGTGTGCAAGACAGACATAAAGGGGCAGGGCATAAACCAAGCAGCCTGGGAAGATGAAGCTACCAATCGCAACCAAATGGTGATGCTCCCTACGGCGTAACCTCAGATTGGGCGAAAAGAAACTCCCACAACAAGCAGAAAAGAAAAAGAAGAAGAGCGTCATACTATCCTATCGGTTGTCGTCCTCCTGGCCTGGGTTCCAGTCTAGTTCTCGATCCTTCAGCGATTGTCTAATATTGTCCTCCCAGCGGACTCTGGGTCATCCTGGAGGTCTGGATCCCTGGCTCTTGATTTCCTATATTTGTCGTGGTAGCCGATTTTCTCCCATTCTGCAGGCACGGCCAAACCATCGTAATTGGGACTGTTCCACTCGGGCCTTCAGAGGTTGGGTTTTGAGGCTATGACGTATCGTCTGGTTTCGGATCATGTTTCTTCTTGTTACTTCAACCACCTTCCACAGATATCTCATTTATGAGGTTTAGTGCTGCCTTTTGTGGGATTTAGTGCATTATCCATGACTTTTTCTTTGTATTTTAATACCAAAACTTAAACACACACACGCACACACATGCGCGAGCACACACACACGAGAAGTAATGAATAATTACGATTAATAATATTTAAAAAAAACAAAAACAACACAGAACTTTTTCTTTACTATATATTCAAGAAATTGTTAGGAGAGGAGAAACTATTCAAGATGTATCATAAGTTTCAAGATCTGAAGGTCTTTTATATTTGGACAGGCGCGCTAATATAACCGACTAGGTTGAACGGGATGCGCCTCGCCAAAACGAGGCAAAGTTTTATTATTAAAAAAAAGGAGAGGAGAAAAATGGCCAAAGCAAATTGTGGAAATGGGATCTTTATCATCAATTCTCTTTGCCCTCCTTATGGAGCATGGGCCTGCCAATGCAGCTGGTTACCTTGCATTTAGCCTTCACCAAGCCTTCACATGCATTTAGCCTTCACCAAGCCTTCACATGCATTTAGCCTTCACCACGCCTTCACATGCATTTAGCCTTCACCAAGCCTTCACATGCATTTACAACGGTGATTTCTGTTACAATGTGTCCTTTCTTTGTCTCTTCATGGACACCCGGGAACAACACGGAACAATAATGGGATACATTATCTCAAATTGTGGACACTATAGTTACTAATTGGTTTGGTTTGGTTCGTAAGGACCATCTTCATTGGACACGGACAACTCCATAAAACTTCCGATCTCCTTCATTAGATCACACAAGGTGGATCTCAGCACAGTGCACGAACTCCGTAGCACCGGCAAGGATCCCAATTTGTGTTGACACGAATCACACATTCTATAAATAATTTATTTAATATATTTATTTATATATACTAATCATAACCCATATTGGGTTGAACAGTACGTCTTTCTCATCAATATATAAAAAAGATCAAATGAAAGAGAAATTTATGTCTTCAGTCCAAGAATAAGGAACGTAAATGGTGAAGGTTGCGGGAATTACCACGCTGTTGGTTGCTGCTTCTCCGCTTGATGGCGATGATAACATAAGGCTTTATGGAAAGATGTGTCAGCATGTTTTGAACTGAAATTGTTTTTTGTTTTTTTTTTACATTAAAAAAATACCAAATTTTGCTTCCTTTTGGTGAGGCGCGCTGCTTTCAACGTAGCCACTGGGTCCGTCGTTTATATTAGAGCGCATGTTCAAAAATTAAAGACCGGGCGGTCATGAATGGTTTATACAATTGATCTCCGCTCCATTATTAATCTTACTGTTCGTTGTTCCTTCCGTTTTACACACTTGTATCTTGGCACAGTGTCCATTTTCTGTCCTAACATTTAAATCATTTACTTCGGTTATACGTGTATTCGAGATGAAATAGGGAATAAATATAAGTAAGTTGTCTTGAGAGGTGTCAGTAGATCTTATTGCTAGAATGTCGGCCTGACACGCGACTGGTGGGAGTTACAGCCGCTTCTAAGACAACTGACAAACATAAGTGATGTTGTCAGACATTGACATGTCGTGAGAGCAAACGATTAGGCTCAACATATTTTTCTAAATTTCACAAAAAGCAGTCATTTTCATGCAATTATGAGGTGATAATATTCAATGCATGTTGAAGGTAAAATAGCCATATGTCCTGCAACATGAAGATAAAGCATCAAAATATTATGGAACCTGCATAATAAAGATGAATATTCACTGAAATCTGCAGGAAAAGTAAATATATTCCATGCATGTTAATAAAGACGATAGAGACCTTTCTACGCGTGTGAAAGCAAAGGATGGATTTTCGAAGAATTGATCTTGTTAACATAATACTTTTCCTATTATAGAGTTGTAAATTGGTTTTTGTTAACGTAATACTTTTCCTATTATAGAGTTGTAAATTGGTTTTTGTTAACATAATACTTTTCCTATTATAGAGTTGTAAATTGGTTTTTGTTAACATAATACTTTTCCTATTATAAAGTTGTAAATTGGTTTTTGTTAACATAATACTTTTCCTATTATAGAGTTGTAAATTGGTTTTTGTTAACATAATACATTTTCTATTATAAAGTCATAAATATGTAATTATTGTTTTCTAAAATAGTGTTCTTTCATCAATTTAAATAAAGAATTTAAATAGACCGATGTAAAAAAAATTGACAGGCAGTCACAAAGACACAGATAGACAGCCACATATATAACAAGGGAGGGAGAGAGAGAGAGAGCAACAGAGAGAGAACGAGAGAAAGGGAGAAGACAGAGAGACAGACATATATACAAATAACAAGATAGATAGACAGACATACTGTCATGGATAGCTTTCATTGCATTGGGGAATGTAAGGAATTGACAGGAAATCAAGAACAACACACACCTCTAAATTCTCAAGTCAAATTTCAAGTCCTATTGTATGGTTCTAAACCAGGGTGGTCCAGCTGCAGTCTCGCGGGCCAAATGTTGCCCGCGTAACATTGTGTTGTGGCCCGCGCTCATAAAAAAATATTTATTTAATCATATGGTATAATTAATGCTTTTGAGATTAGGCTCAAAACGTCCGGTGTAAAGCAATGTTTTAATGTCTGCAATCAGTATCCTAAAGCGTTAGCTTGATATTGATATGGAGACTCTGGTTACAGATAATCCAGACCCCAAACTTCCCATTAGGAAGTAGGGATAAAACTAAAATTATTTCACCAGAAATTCAATACTCTTTGTGATTTTTATTGTATTTTATTTCTAATTTCATTCTTAGATTTTCATCTATTTTTCACTGAGCTTTTATTGTAAATAACTTGTTATCATTAATGGCTCGCGAACTTTAAATGTTTGGTTTATGTAGCCTCGGGATTGAATAAGTTGGACCAACCTGCTTTAAACCATTAAGAACAAAAGAAAAATCAACAACCCAGCTGGAGGAGCTTTCATTGTATTATGAAATATATGGAGATGAAAAGACATCAGGTCCAACACAATAATAAGAAACTTCAGTTCAAATGTCAAGTCAATCTTATTGTATTGCTCTGAAACATGGAGAACAACAACAACAACAACAAAGCTATAGACTTTCAGAAATGGATGTTTGCCTATAATAAAAGAATTAGTGTTACAAGATCACCAATGGGGAACAGACGACAAGAACCAGACACGTGCCAGTGGAGCATGATATGAGAAGATGGCGCTGGCAATGGAATAGACACACGCTGAGGAAATTTGTTGATAGCACTACAAGGCATTCACAGTTGGGAAATTCCCAGATTATGAGGAGTGAAGAAAGAAAGATAGACGATGAGAGAGAGAAGAGAGCTGGAAACAGAAACGAAAGTGATAAAGATGACATGGAAGCCCCTGAAGCAGACAGACTGATGACTTGATGGATGGGTAAATTGATGGGCTGATGGATGGATGGATGGAATGATGCATGGATTGATCGATAAACAGGCAGATAGAGAGACAGGAAGAGGCATAGACAGACAGATAAACATAAACAGTTAAGGACATAATTTAATCACAGCAGTTAGATTAGCATTATATTCAGACTGAGAAAAAAAAATTCATGCATGAGTCCGGTCTTCACGTTAAAAGGATACTCTTAGAAAAGTGGAGAGACAATGTTAAATAAATACTGAATTAAACCTCATAAGACTGACCAATACAAGACACTTGCCACAAGAATGAAAACGTCTTACGGCATTTATGGAAAGAAACTTTAAATAATTCTCTAAAAGAAACACAAAAGCATACGCAGCTTCTGTGGCTTTGGAATTGGCGGATCGAATGGAGTGGCGATGTAACGATGGCCCCCTCAATTGTGAATTTGAAAATCTTTATTTCATATCAACTGCTTCGGTATTTGTTCCCCTATTTAGGATTGAAATGTAAGCTATCGTTACGTCGGACGACGGACGAATTAAAATATGTCTAGTTCTGGACAATGGTAAGTACCCAAAAGGTTACGAACGTAGTTTGCAAGTAATTCGACGTGGCGGCACAATACAAGACAATAAAGAGAATCACCATACAATAATGAGACAAATGAAGTCGCCAAGCAGGCAACAAAAGGGGACTTCACTGGAGCCGCAAAAACAGAGGACTTTGTGACAAGAGGAGGATAATTTCTTTTTCGGGCCCACCAAACCCTAATTTTAAAATGTTATGCTTTCTTACTTAGTCGTCCCCCTTCTACCGTGTGGTGTGGTGTAGAGGTTTGGAAGAAAGAGATCCAGACTATCGTATCGGCTGTCTTTCTCCTGGCCTGGTTCCATTCTAGTCCTCGGTCCTTCAAAGATTGTCTAATGTTGTCCTCCCAGCGGACTCTGGGTCGTCCTGGGGGTCTGGATCCCTGGCTCTTTATTTCCCATGCCTGTCGTGGTAGCCGATCTTCTCCCATTCTGCAGACATGGCCAAACCATCTTAGTTGGGACTGTTCTACTTGGGTCTGCAGGGGGTGGGATTTTAGGCCTTGACGTATCGTCTGGTTGCGGACCATGTCTCTTCTTGTTACTTCAACCACCTTCCTCAGATACCTCATTTCTGAGGTTTGGATCTGGCTTTTGTGGGTTGTAGTCATTGCCCATGACTCGCATCCATATGTCAAGACTGGGACATAGGTGGAGCGGTATACAGCCACCTTCGTTTTCTTACCAACCTCTCTCTTGCTGAGGAATCCTCGATTTATGGCCTAAAAAAGTCTCCCAGCCGCTGCTTTTCGAGTGGCCAACTCTTCTTTGATGCCTCCCTTTCGGTCCATAATAGCACCGAGGTATTTAAAGTGGTCGCCCTGCTATAGGACCTGTTCTCCCAGCTTAATTTGATGTCTTCTTTCTTCAAGTAATATCGCCATGGATTTTGTTTTAGAGCTGCTTATGACCATCCCTCTCTTCTCCAGCTCTTCCTTCCAGACTTGCAGGTTGGATTGGAGATGTGCCTCTGATTTAGCAATCAGGGCAACATCATCAGCAAATGACAGCTCTGAAATACATACCTGTCTCATCTTCCAGTACCCCACTGAATACTTTCTTGTTTTCTCCTTACATGCCTTGATGACATCGTCCATGAGGAGTATGAAAAGATAAGGTGACATAATATCACCTTGTCTTACACCAGTGGTGGTCCTGAACTCTTTTGACTTATGGTTTGCTGTCCTCACATAATTTCTGCAAGACTTGTAGAAGCTCTGTATAGAATGAATCAGAGGTGCTGGAATGTTCTTCCTTGCCAAACAGTCCCAAAGTTTGCTCCAGGGGACCCTGTCAAACGCCTTTTCCAGATCTATGAACCAAAGAAGGATCTCACTCTTATACTCAAGGGCCTTTTCACTCAGCTGTCTGAGTGTAAAGATTAGGTCTTGAGTACTTCGGTTTGCTCGGAATCCGCACTGGACCTCATCCAATTGTGGCTCAGCTAGGCGTCTGAGTCTCTGCTCTAGGATTCTAGAGTAGATTTTACCAGGGACACTGAGAAGTGATATGCCACTATGGTTTCCACATTGTCGATTGTCACCCTTTTTAAAAATTGGTGTTATGATGGCAATCTCCCAATCCTTAGGTATGGTCTTGTTGCACCACGCTGCCTGTAGGACCCTTAAGAGTAAAAGGTCGCCAGATGCTCCCATGTACTTAACCATTTCTGGTGTTATACCATCATGCCCTGCTGCTTTGCCCATCTTGATTTTCTCTAGTGCTGCCCTCAGTTCTTCCATCTTTATGTCAACTTCACCATCATTGGTCTTCTCTTCTGTGCTAGTGGTTATCATTTCTGATGCTTGACCTTGCTCACCATCCAGGAGTTCTGAGAAATATTTTTTCCATCTTTCCATTACTTCCTTTGGGGCAGTAAGCAATTTGCCTTGCTTGTCCTTTATAAATTTGACAGGGCATTGTTTTTCCTTCCTCATGTTCTTTAGGGTCTTATAGAACAATTTCTGGTTTTCTTGCGCATCTTTTTCTAGCTTTTCTCCAAATTCTTCCGAGGACTTCTGTTTTGCTGATAGCACCTCGTTCTTTGCTTCTGTTCTGAGTGTCACATATTCTCTATATTTCTCCATTTGTCCTGTTTTGTTTTTAGCTCTTAAGTATTGCTTCCATGCCATTTTTTTTCTCTCTTATTTTCTCTTTGACTTCCTCTGTCCACCAAGGTGTCCTCTTTCTCGTGTTCCCAAGTCTGACTTCACCACATGCTTCTGCAGCAGCTGTCTTTATGATGTCCTTGAATTTAAGCCAGAGGGTTTCCAAGTCATCAGGTTGTTCTTCTGTGTTGCTCACCGCTGCAGCAAAAAGCCCCTGATATCTGGTCTTAATTTCTGGCTCTCTCAGCTTGTAGGTCTTAATGCTCATTTCTCCCGTTCGTTTACTTAGTTTTTTGCGTGATGTTGGGCAGTTCCTAGGCTGAGCAACTCTTTCAGTTGTTCTTTTGATTGTAAGCAGGTAGTGATCACTTCCAATCTCTGGCCCCCTCCAGACTCTAGCATCCCGGTCATATTTGAATGAGCTCCTCCTATAACAATGGCATAGAACTAAAATGTTATGCTATAATATAAAATATATATAAATTTGTATTAAATATTGTCTATTTGCGGGTGTACCTTACTTTTTTGTAATTATGATATAAATAGTTATACTTGTAAAAAAACAAAACATAGAATTGAATATTTTTGAGTTACTGTATAATAAAACTATCAATTTGTCACATTTTTTCAAAATTCATTATATTCGGTTTTTTTTAATTGTTAATAAATGTGTGTAGATAAGGAGCGGGGAGGGGGGCTTTATCATTCTGATGTATCGTTCTTCCCGTGGACAATTCCTAGATCCGCCAGTGAGCTTTGGGGATGAGGTTTTTTTTTTTTTTTTAATTAATAGCGCTGTTTTTGCTTTATGTAACCTAAACTATCACTGGTAGTTTCGGAATGTTTTAATTAGATCAACAATGACCTGGTTTTTAACAGATAATTTATTATTTGGTTATATGGTGTAACCAGTTAGATTTTATTAAGTGTACTTTTCAATACAGATTACAGATTGCAGTTACAGCGGACTTTCGATTTACGCTTCGCTTACGTTGAGGAAGCAAGCTCATAATTTGAGATTCGCGTAAACTGAGTTCATGATCTCTGTGGAAATTCAGTACATTATAATTAGTAAGATGCTTCTGCAAAGTATATTAAAATAAATATTAATAACAATTTTAATTTTTTTAAAAGCTTATGGAAACAAACAATAAAATATAAGAAACGTAAAATAAAAATATGATATTTAGAATTTCAATAATATAACATTAATTTTTAAACTATTTTCTAACTGTCTGTTGAGACAAAAGCCGGTTTGTTTTTTACTACTTCAAGTTTAACCACGAAATAATTGGTCTTCTTCGCTCTCTTCGAACTATTACTTGCTTTTATTTAAGATGTTATCACTAACAATGTTTTATCAAATATTTACTTTGTAACAAACATTATGTGCGTGTACATGTGCACGCAGCATAGAAGCCACAAGAAACACATTAGTGGGTACATAAGAGCTGGGGATTATGGGTAATGTTTGTATATGACCTTGGAACCATATATGAAAGATTTATCTCAGTGGTAGCGACTATATTCCCACTTTTTCCCCAGCTTGTGATAATTCGTATTCGTGTGAATTGATAGCGCGTATATCGCGATCACACTGTAAGAGTAATTTCATAGCATAAGCGCGAAAGATTCGCTGCATTTAAGTGTAGTTTCATAGTTCTAACATGTAAGGCTGGCTGCAATTAAGTAATTTATTTGGCTGCAGTTAAGTGTGCTATCCCCATGCAATCATCAATCAATACCCTTTAGCTTCCCAAGGAGCATAGGGTTTCAACAAACACATGCCAAGTCCTTCTGTCGCGTTCCACCAGCTAAAGGTCTATCCATGACTTCTTCATTGTTTTCACTTCTGTATCCATTTCTCTTCTCCGTGTCTTTTTTGTCTAACTCTGCCTCTCTTACACTGGGTGTGCCAGAACAAGGACTGCCTTGTTATGCTTTCAACAGGTTTCTTCAATGTGTGCCCTATCCATTACCAGCGTCTTCTTCTCAACTCTAGTCCTACTGGAACTTGTTTTACCATGTGTTGCATGGACCCGGAAAGAGGAGGAAAAAGAATAGTAACACTGAGCTCTACCAGGCATGTCGTAAAAAGCGACTAATGAGGTTTGGGAATGGGGTTGATGTCCCCACCCTATAAAAATCTTTAACGCAAAAAAATCAAACTAACAATCCCCACGCAAGTTTGATTGCAATTACTTGTATTTTCGGAATGCAAGATTGACTTCCGCTAAGTGCAGATTCAACAATGGAAAATAATATGTCTCATAGTTCAATACGCAAGGTTGATTGCAATATTGTGTGAATTTAGGAGGGAAGAGTGACGGCAATCGGTCACTATCGTTTTCTGAAACAGCCTGGACTTCCAAAGACTGCCTTCTGCTAACTTCTGGATGTATTCCTAAAATGTAAATCTCTGACATCCTTCTCCTATTGTTTGCTAAATTTTTTTTTTCTGTTTGTTTTACGCTTTTGTGTATACTGGATTCTTAAAACTTGCAATAATTTCAAATCATTTTACTTGTCTCATGTTGAAGTTTATTTTCATTATTTATCTTTCCATACCTGTGTTCATCCATATTTTCCCAGAACTTCTTTAGTTCTTCGTCCACGAAATACACTCCATTCATCGCAATGGTCACATTAATAGCAATTATTTTCAGCCTACCAGTTGCTTGTTCAAGCTAATGTAAAAACATATTAGTTGTTCAAATCTCCAGAGTAAAGTTGTCTCCTTTGTCTGTGGAAATTTCCATCGCCATATGAATACCAGATAAAAGTGTTCAAAGTGTCAATGTTTAATGGTTTAATGGACACTGTCCATTTAGAATCTATACAAATGGAAGTTCAGTAAGAACACAAGTGCCTATTGATTGATATAATTCTCCTATGAAAACATATAGGCTTAATTTTACTGTAATAAATGGTGCTGTTGGTGGTTTTTTTCCCCTTTCCTTTTGGAATAAATGGAAATGACATAAAAACATTTTAAAATGAAACAATATAACAAGGTATTATAGAGGAATATCGTAGACTTTACATAATCATTTACAAACACTTTTTTTTTAAGTTAGAAGAGCGACAACAACATTGTTTGCGGAAAGCCACTTACTCGTATATTAAGCCAACAGCGACAAAGGTGTGGGCACACATTCACGCATTATGTCCCTACACATTATTACTAATTAGTTTCTACTGGGTAAATACGAATTAAACACTTTAAATCTCTCACTTCGGTGATGAAATAAAAGGTGAATAAGAAAATAAAAATAGTAGTATACCGTTTTGTGGCGAGGTGTGTAGACAAAAATGGATGAAGATTATGAATGTGTTCATGTGAAGTTTTGCGCTATGAAATATTCCACTGCAAGTTTGATATACAATGTACTTAATCTAGTATATCAACAGCATTGTCGTCATGCGATATATTCCACTATGAAATATTTCACTGCAAGTTTGATATACAATGTACTAAATTCTAGTGTATCAACATCATTGTCGTAATGCGATATATTCAACTATGAAATATTTCACTGCAAGTTTGATATACAATGTACTGAATCGTAATGTATCAACATCATTGTCGTCATGTACCTTGTCCATACTAGAGGTTCGATTGCAAAATATCTGCATTACTGTTTATCTTCCTCAAACTGTATAGATTACGATTTTCAATTTAAAAAGTTAGTTCATTTACTGCATCACACTTTCTCGTTTCCTGTCATTTTTTTGTGGGGGCGGGGGCGCTTATTTCGCCCTTGATCACTGCTGTCTTTGTCCATGTATATTACTCTTCACACTTGTTTTGTTTATTTTTTGGTAGGGTACCTTTTTTAAAATCGTCAACACTTTTTTTAAAAAGATAAGTTATTTGTCTTTTAACCTAGTTAAATGTTCAAACTCGTCCCCAAATATAAACTTTAAGAAATCCCTCACTTATACAGTTTTCTTTGTCAATGGAAGTAAGAAAAAACGTTCCTCAGTGTTATATAGAACCAGTCCTGACATACTGACGTGAGTCATGGACAATTATTAAAGAAGCAGGGAAATACACTAGAGGCCACCGAGATGTGGTTTTACAGAATAATGTTTACCATGTACAGCTAAAATGAGTAATGAGGATGACATGTTAAAGTAACAAGAAGAGGCATGGTCCGCAACCAGACGATACGTCAAGACCTAAGAACTCAACCCCTGCAGACCCACGTAGAACAGTCACAACTAAGATGGTTTGGCCATGTCTGCAGAATGGGAGGAGATCGCCTGCCACGGCAGGTATGGGAGGCTAAGAGCCAGGGATCCAGACCTTCAAATTGACCTAGAGTCCGCTGGGAGGACAACATTAGACAACATCTGAAGGACCGAGGACTAGACTGGAACCAGGCATAGAGGAAGACAGCTGATATGATAGTATGGTGCCCTCTCTTCCAAATCTCTACACCTCACGGTAGAAGAGGAACGAGTAAGTAAGTAAGAGGATGACCTGAGGAGGCTGGTGCGCGAAGGAAACTTATTTCAAAAGTTAAAAAGAAACTATCCACTTTTTTGGGCAAGTTATGAGAAGAGGAAAGTTAGAATATATCGAAATAACAAGTAAAGAATGAAGGAAAAAGAGATAGAGGAAGACAAATAGAGCAAATACTGAACAGTTTGACATCCTGGCATGGAAAAAAGTCAACAACAGAATTGAAAAATTGTACTGAAGGCAGGAAGTTGTGGAGATACACGATCTCCTACGCCACAGGACATTTTTCTTGAAGAAGAAGTGTTAAACTCATACTGGCCAGTAGTTGTTAACTCACGTTTTATTTGTTAAATGCCGTGAATGTCCACCAGTTGATAAATGTAGATGTTGGGACTGGTGTAGTAAAGTGTAACGATTGTCAACTCATTAAACTCAGCACAGTTTTGGTCATACAGGTCATCTTGTCCTGGAACGTGATGAGGCTCCGACAAGAATGTGAGTGTAGACAATGAGTGTGTATATGAATGTCAGAACGCGAATGGTAGAATGATTTGATAGAGTTGACAGGTTGGTAGTACATCACTCATACTCACACTGTTCGAATTCAAGAAGTACTGGAACTACGGTGGTCTTTTTATAACATTTAATGAGACGCACACTTGGACAGTACGTGTATGGTTACAGGAACAAATGTCGACATAGACAGCATAATGTTGATCACAGGAATATCATCTTAAGTTAGCATTCATGCTTGGCAAATATCATAATGGAGCATTCGTAAATAAGCATTCAGAGTTCCATCATGTAAATCATCTGGCTTTACTGACTGGGCACGTCAGACCATAACTAATATATAGGAAGGCTCCTAGACCTAACCTCGTCTAGCGAATATCCCTTCACGTAAAGTTCAATATATATATTTTCCATAAAGATATAGGAATCCCAGACATGGGTTCTCACATGTAGCAGTGATCTCTTGGTTCATCGAGCGATAGTACAGGCATCCTTTTTTCTCACTCGATAAATACAAAGTATATGGATTTCAACATGGCTGTGCTTCTCTCGTGAGCTTCACTCACTATTGGATACAGACCAAAATTGGTCATTCGTTAAATGTCTTCATTTCTTCATAGCTTCTATCATAGAGGTAATTGAATAATATCATATAATCTAGTGCTGATACATAGGAATGTCATCTTCCTTTGAATAAATATTCTTTTCAGAAGTACCACTGTGCATCTGCTTATCGACAACGATGGCGAAGCCCAAGTTCATAATAAATTGTGGTTTTACCTTTCTATGCGAAATATAACTTTGCCATTCCTTGGCAAAAGAGAATAAACACTGGGGTAAAGTACATACAACATGTCTAAATGACTATCACTTTTCCCCATTTACTTATAGATCACTTTTTCGGCGATAGGCCGGCTACAACAAAATTCGACATCCCGACAGGATGACAGCCATGAATCACACCCCCTGCTAGCGATACTTCCGCTGCATAGCCTTTGACCTTTTCTAGCGACAACCAACATAGTTCGACTTAGAAATGTAAAGATATCCATATATAAGACAGACTCGTCCTACTCATACAAACACTACGTATAAATTCAGGCCATAGATATACTGAAGCAAGAACAATCTATTCCTACCCAGGCAAAGAATAAATCGCAGTAGGCCTAGAGTCGTCCGCGGAGTCCGATCGAAGATGACGGAACTCCTTTCAAGGGAAGTAACTCAAAAATGACTTCTCCTTAAGCACTTAAAAAAGGAAATACTTTGTTTACAAAATATTTGCGAACATAATAAGTATATAAATGTATTATATTGCAAGATAGTAAAGATTGCACTTTACAGTCTTACCACACCTCCAGGGAAAAAAAAAATTTTTGTTTTAAATACATCTAGGAGCAACGTAGAATAGGCTCACAACGCAAGAATACTGCGCAGATGAAAATATCAGGAATAACTATAATTCCTAATATGACCGGTGAGAATATATCTCAAAATCTGAGAGAAATTGTTTCTCTACGAATAAATATTTCCAGGAAGGTGTGATCTACGTATAATACAATTCTGGTAATTATACAATGCATACCAAAAATTCACACTATAATCTTAAATTTATGATTTATGAAGAAACAATCATCAAAGAACAGCGGTGAATAAACATCAATAAACCGCTAAGTAGCGATACCATCATTCTATTATTAAATTACAAATGTGTATCTTAGTAAAGAAACAAAAAATAACTGTTGTAAAGTTGTACATATTAAAAAGATCCAATATTTAACAGTTAAGTGGCATCATGTGGGCATCTGGACAGAATGTCCGCCATCACATTTTCTGAACCACGGATAGCTCGTACCGAGAAATGAAAAGGTTGAAGAGCGATTGCGTATCGAGTTGATCTCGAGCTCTTCAAGTTCTTACTTTGGATGGCCGTAAAAGCTTTTTGGTCAATTTCCACTACGAAATGCGCGCCCAGAAGGAATCTTTGGAGTTTGAGAATTGACCAAACCATTGCCAATAATTCACGGTCTAAAACCGAGTAATTCCTTTCTGCAGCATTAAGTTTTCTGGATATATACATTACAGGATGCAGAGTTCCAGAGTACTCTTGCATTAGTGCCGCTCCAATCCCAGTGGATGAAGCGTCACTACGAAGAACAAATGTCTTATCTGTTGTAGGTAACACTAAATAGGTGGTGATGAAAACATAGTTTTGATCTTCTCTAGTGAAGATTGGCATTCATGAGACCAGTGAACCATGTTAGGCGACCCTTTCTTTAATAGTGTAGAGAGAGGTGCCATGATAGAGGACAGATTCGGAATGAAACGTCCATAAAATTGTATGAGACCTAAAAGACTTCGCACTTGCTTTTTAGTCCTAGGGATAGAGATGTTAAGTATCTTAGTGATATTATGGTCTCCTGTCTTCAAGAAACCGTGACCTACTCGATGGCCTAAGAAAGCAATTTCGCTAAAGCCAATACAAGCTTTGGATGGTTTTGCTGTCAGGTTATACTCACGCAGAGTTGATAATAATTCAACTAATCCTGAATAGTGATCTTCCCAAGTATCGCTGAAAAGACAGATGTCGTCTAGATAAGCAATGACATCTGACCGATACGATAGGATTCGACGCATCATGCGTACAAATGTAGCTGGTGCGTTCATAAGGCCGAAAGGCATAAAATTCCATTGGAAAAGGCCTCTGGGAGTAGAGAAAGCGGTAAGAGGTTTGGCGCGTTCGGATAATGGAACTTGCCAATATCCTTTAGACAAATCAAGTTTAGTGAAAAAATGCGATTTAGAAAGACGAGTAAGTAGCTCTTCTAGTAAAGGCATAGGTTCAGCATCGAACTTCGTAACTTGATTCAATTTGCGATAGTCAACGCAAAGACGTATGTTATTGTCTTTTTTTCGAACAATAACTATCGGCGAAGAATATGCAGAAGTGGATGGTTCGATTATTTGTAAATCTATAATTTCATCCAACTCCTTTTCAACCTGTGTTTGGAAATGTATAGGGATAGGATAAGGTCTAACCCTAATTGGAGTATGTTCAGTTAGAACAATGTCATGCTCAATGACATGAGTTTGTCCAGGGATGTCAGTGAGGACATCCTGAAATGTTTGTAACATAGACAAAACTTGTCGCCGTTCTCCTAGAGACAAATCAGGAGAAACAGTAACGTCTTTCCATGATTCACTAGAATGAAGTGGGATCATTGGAAGCGGAAGATTAACATCCGAAAAACTTGTTTCCTCATCCTGTATTACAGACAGTGATGAGTAATGACCATGTTTGACATGAGAATCGTCCGTTGCCTGGAAAATAGGCTGTAGATAGTCAGGACGTTCATGGAACTCCGTAAGCATATTGATGTGGAAGGTTTTATGCTTCCCGTTAATATCGACGATGTAGTCAACATCTGAAATTTTCGATATTATATCGTACGGACCTTTCCAACTAATAAGGAGTCTATTTTCACGACAAGGTAGCAAAACAAATGCTTTGTCACCAGGACAAAGTTGTCGTAAAGTTCTCTTCTTATTAGCAAATTGTCTTGCCTTCTGCTTAGCAAATTCAGAAGAGGACGTTGCCAATTTGCATGCTTCGATAATCTTCTGTCTCAGCGCGATGACATACTCGTAAGAAGATTTTGTGTCATCGTCAATATTGTCAGCTGTTATAAAATCATGCAGCAAAGACATTGGAGCCGCGCGGTCGCGCGCCAAAGACAAGTTCAAAGGGAGAAAACCCTGTATGTTCATTGGGGACCTCTCTGTACGCGAAGAGGGCCGCGGGTAAAACCCTATCCCAATCTTGAGGATGATCCTCAGTTATCTTCCCTAATAAGTTCTTAAGTGTTCTATTTAGTCGCTCGACCATCCCATTGGACATAGGATGATAGATGCTACTCAAAGATCTCTCTATCTGTAGAGTAGACATTACTTGAGACATGGTATCCGATATCAGTTGGGTGCCATGATCTGATAATATTTCTCCGGGGAATCCCAGCCGAGAAAATATAAGCCAAAGAGCATCTGCAATGTCAGCGGTAGTAATGCTCTTTAGAGGGATAGCCTCTGGCCAACGTGTGCACATGTCTACACACGTTAAGATAAACTGATGTCCTCTAGCAGATTTGATCTTGAATGGACCAATGATGTCTATCGCCATTTTCTGGAATGGACGAATAGGAATATCTGCAGCCTGAATAGGCGCAGCATGACGAGGAACTCTGGATTTGACTTCTTGACATACTTTACAGGATCGACAATAGATCCGTATGTCTTTGTTCACAAAAGGCCAAAAGAAAGCCGCGAGAACTCTTGACTTTGTACGGGAAAAACCCATGTGACCAGCACACTGAGAGTCGTGTGCGTGTTGTAAGATCCTAACTCTCAAATTCTTGGGTACAAGAATCTGAGAATGACTTGACTTAGTGGAGTCTTGCACCATACGTACAAGTACGCCATTCTTCATTGTAATCCAAGATTTACAATTTGAATCTTTATTCGGATCACCTTTCGTTACAAGAGTGAAGAATTTCTTAAGAGTCGGATCTTCTTCTTGTTGTTTTATAAACGAGTCACGAGAAATTACCAAGGGATCATCTTGGTTATGCACTTCATTATCTTCAACAGATGAAGTTTCAGGCATATTGAGAGCTTGAGCTCTAGTGACTACCGCATTAGCAGATTGCATATTTTGATTTTCCCAAACGGAAATTTGCTCCGGAGTGCATTCTGTGACTCCGTGAATGCGACCGATGATAAGATCAGCGATCGGATTCGGCAAAAGACATGCGTGTACATCTCCTGTGAAGAAAGGAGTAGCAATCCTAATGATAGCGGTAGAGTATTTCTCTATGGTGCCGCCAAATGTTACGCATTTGACTACTTTGCCTGTAGAATGAGAAGGATCTATGAGTGACTGCCTAACCCCAATAGTTGTGCATCCAGAATCAAAAAGTACTGAGACTGGATTGTCATTTACTAAACCTTTGTGTAAGACAAGAGAACCTCTCCCATCATGCGCGATTGACGCAGGAAGAGCGGGAAGAGGATGCCCACAGCTTAAAGTAGACACTGGTTGGCTCAAATAATGTTTTGCATTGGGGCACTGAGATGCTCTCCCAAAATCAAAAGCGGCACATGCCATATTATTAGAGTCATCATTATCTTTATTTTGTTTATAGGCTTCGTGGGACTCTTGCTGTGCAGAGTTCGCCTGGTAATGAGCTTTATGTTTTTTGAATTGTGCTCTACCTCTGTTATTATTGCCTCTGTACTTATCATTGTTTCCACTATTATAACCCCTACTCGGGTTTGAATCATAGCTCCTTTGGTTACTATCATCATATTCATTATAATGAGTATCTCGGTAATTATGATCTTGTTGTCTCCATGAAGGAAAACTTGGATAGTTTCTAGAATGACTTCCTTTGCGAAAGTTCCTGTAATTATGACCACCCCTGAATCGAGGGCTGTCAGCTCTTCTCCAGGTATTCGATGAAGAACCCTGAAATGATTGGTTACCTTGGTTCTGATAACTGTAATAAATACCTTTTTTATTAAACCTATTTTGAGGTCCTTGGAATTTGTGAGAGTTATTAGGGTTGTATGGTGTTGCAGAAGCAACTGGCATACCTTCTTTAACCTTACTGTTGCTAATAGCTACGTCCGGATGTGCAGTGACGTATTGGGTACAATACTGTTCCATTTCTTTTAGAGACTTAGGTTTACGCTCATGTAAGAATTCCAGGAAAGGTTTATTTATACTTGACATAATCTTGTCTCTGAGTATCAAGTCCATAAGGGCTTCATAAGTCTTTTCTGTTTTGGATAGCTCAATCCAACGACCAAATGTAAGACGTGTCCTTGCAATGAATTCTGAGAATTCTACACCTGCCTCAGGCACCATTGTCTTAAACAACTTCCGATAACCCTCTTCAGACAACTGATACTTCTTTAATAAGGCTGCCCTAATAACATCATAGTTATCTTTGTCAGCCTCTTCAACCAAACTTAAACTAGTCAGAGAATCACCTTTCAGATTTTCTGATAACTGGTTAGCATATTGTGATTTGTCCACATTATGGGCCCGACAAGAGCGTTCAAATCTATTTAGCCAGAATGTTATGTCATCACTGGAAGGGTTGAACGCTGGTACCTTGACCTTGTAAGTAAAGGGTTTACCGTTACCACCAGATGCTTGATTACTTATGTTTGTTAACTTTAACTTTTCTAACTCAAATGCTAAAAGTTCTTTTTTGTGTTCATGTTCTGTTATTGCTTTTTTCTCTTGAGCTTCAGCTTCTCTTTGTAATCTTTTCTCTTCTGCAGCAGCTTGTAATTTTTTCTCTTCTGCAGCAGCTTGTAATTTTTTCTCTTCAGCAGCAGCTTGTAATTTTTTCTCTTCAGCAGCAGCTTGTAATTTTTTCTCTTCAGCAGCAGCTTGTAATTTTTTCTCTTCAGCAGCAGCCTCATCTTTTCTTTTCTCTTTTTCCATTTCCATCTGGAATCTTTTTTCATCAGCCTGTATCTGCAATTTCTTTTGTTCATACTCTCTTTGTAATTTTTTTTCCTCAGCTTCTAATCTTTTCTCCTCAATCAATGCTTTTCTTTCTTCAGCAGCTAATGCTTTGTCATATTGAGCAACTGCCCATTCTTCTAATTGCTGACCAGTCTTATCAAGAGCCTTGCCTTGTGTGATAAAATAATCTAATGTAGACATCTTGTCTAATAAGATCAGTAATTTGCAAAAGTAAATAAATTCACTTTCTTAGTCTTAATCAAAGACCTTGTATGATAACTTTGTAACCTGTGGAAAATAGTACTTAACTATCCCAATCACTGTGGGAAACAAGCCTTACAAAGGTCTTGTATAAATCTTTATATAATAACAGCTATAAGTTGCTGGTTCACTCTATAATATAAGTGCAGTGCACCAGAAATAGTGTTTTATATCATCAACTGTGTACCTTTAGTAATAGCAATTAACTATCAGTTGATTCTTGTACATCAATTTATATGATCAACTATATTTTAAATAGTGTATGTCGATCAGGCACAAAACAAACCAGTTATACAGAAGAACATGAAAACATTTGCGGAAATGAAATAAATCAAATGGGAAAAACAATAAAAGATAAACCGCAAGAGGATAACAAATACAAATAACGCCACAGTATATAAATATAAATTGAGAATAGAACTGAAAGATAGAATAGGGTAGACCAACTAATTACAAACAAATCAAAACAAACTAAAGAACAGAGGAATATTACAAAAACAACAATGAGTACAGTCTTCACAGCTAACACTAATAGCAACAGCTGTCGCAGCAAATTTTCAATCAAGAAAATTGCTCCTATAGAAACGCACACATCCGACCCTCTATTACGTGGGATACTCTGTTGTGTGACACCGCCCAACCAAAACAACAACCCGCTGGATACAAACAAATATCACATATAAATATTTAAACATAAATACATAAATGCATAAATAGTATGACAATATGATGTAAATAGAGTGTTGCAGGAAAAATGTATGAAGGCTCAGTTACACTGCCTAATAGTACAGTACTGTGGTACTTTATTAAACAAATACTTCTGGTCTAATTATTTTAAATTCAACACAGAAATAGAAGCTCCATCGCTGATGTGAATGATAACAATCGATGTAGGACTTCTCAGTTCAATAACATTTCCTTTCGCAAACACTGTCAAATATTCTCCAGTCCTGATGTGTAATGTTCTATGTTTCAACCAAGCTTGCTGTGTAACACTGTCAGTTGTATGGCAAATGTCCAACGAACCAAATGTCAACAAACGCTGACCTAGTTACTGCATACTGTCGACAGGACAGGTCACGCTGACATCACTGTAGAGTTGTACTGTTGATGTATTTGTGTGTCGTAACAGACCCCAAGGAACGTCTGGTCTCAGTAGTTTACTTCTCAATATGGTCACTGTGCAGGTTGACCCAAGAAGCTGGCACACCAGTTGTTAAACTCATACTGGCCAGTAGTTGTTAACTCACGTTTTATTTGTTAAATGCCGTGAATGTCCACCAGTTGATAAATGTAGATGTTGGGACTGGTGTAGTAAAGTGTAACGATTGTCAACTCATTAAACTCAGCACAGTTTTGGTCATACAGGTCATCTTGTCCTGGAACGTGATGAGGCTCCGACAAGAATGTGAGTGTAGACAATGAGTGTGTATATGAATGTCAGAACGCGAATGGTAGAATGATTCGATAGAGTTGACAGGTTGGTAGTACATCACTCATATTCACACTGTTCGAATTCAAGAAGTACTGGAACTACGGTGGTCTTTTTATAACATTTAATGAGACGCACACTTGGACAGTACGTGTATGGTTACAGGAACAAATGTCGACATAGACAGCATAATGTTGATCACAGGAATATCATCTTAAGTTAGCATTCATGCTTGGCAAATATCATAATGGAGCATTCGTAAATAAGCATTCAGAGTTCCATCATGTAAATCATCTGGCTTTACTGACTGGGCACGTCAGACCATAACTAATATATAGGAAGGCTCCTAGACCTAACCTCGTCTAGCGAATATCCCTTCACGTAAAGTTCAATATATATATTTTCCATAAAGATATAGGAATCCCAGACATGGGTTCTCACATGTAGCAGTGATCTCTTGGTTCATCGAGCGATAGTACAGGCATCCCTTTTTCTCACTCGATAAATACAAAGTATATGGATTTCAACATGGCTGTGCTTCTCTCGTGAGCTTCACTCACTATTGGATACAGACCAAAATTGGTCATTCGTTAAATGTCCTCATTTCTTCATAGCTTCTATCATAGAGGTAATTGAATAATATCATATAATCTAGTGCTGATACATAGGAATGTCATCTTCCTTTGAATAAATATTCTTTTCAGAAGTACCACTGTGCATCTGCTTATCGACAACGATGGCGAAGCCCAAGTTCATAATAAATTGTGGTTTTACCTTTCTATGCGAAATATAACTTTGCCATTCCTTGGCAAAAGAGAATAAACACTGGGGTAAAGTACATACAACATGTCTAAATGACTATCACTTTTCCCCATTTACTTATAGATCACTTTTTCGGCGATAGGCCGGCTACAACAAAATTCGACATCCCGACAGGATGACAGCCATGAATCACACCCCCTGCTAGCGATACTTCCGCTGCATAGCCTTTGACCTTTTCTAGCGACAACCAACATAGTTCGACTTAGAAATGTAAAGATATCCATATATAAATCGCAGTAGGCCTAGAGTCGTCCGCGGAGTCCGATCGAAGATGACGGAACTCCTTTCAAGGGAAGTAACTCAAAAATGACTTCTCCTTAAGCACTTAAAAAAGGAAATACTTTGTTTACAAAATATTTGCGAACATAATAAGTATATAAATGTATTATATTGCAAGATAGTAAAGATTGCACTTTACAAGAAGATATCGATTTCATTGGTATCCTTTACCTGGGGCCAATTTTAAATCTTCAGTGAATGTCCTTCATAAATTACAATTATCTTATTAGGAATGGTTCAGGTGTTAAACCTTTTGTCTCTGTGTGGTGAACATCATACATACTCAATATTTTTTTTTAAAGTTTTGCAGACATTCAAATCTTGTTAGAAATGATTTCTTCTGCTACGTTCAATACATTAATTCTCGAAATCAGTTTCTAATAATAGGGCCAATGCAGATTTGACGATTATTTGCTGACTCTGAAACATTTTAAAGTTTGATAGAATTATTCTGAGGCGCGGGAATTATTTCTGACTATCAAGGGTCACCAGGCTTTGAAATATAGCATTTTGTAATATTTGTCAATGTTTGAATCAACCTGTGTGTGTGTGCGCGCGCACTCGTGTGTGTGTGTGTGTGTGTGTGTGTGTGTGTGTGTGTGTGTGTGTGTGTGTGTGTGTGTGTAAATCTACGTTCTCTACGATGGGATTCATCTTTTCAACAAGAAACAAATGAAGGAAACACCACTTTCGGCCTACACACTTCTATTTTAAATGTACTAAAAATGGAAAAGTTTCTGATCCTGTTGACAATTTTGTGTACGACACTAATTTCCGTGATCCTATTGGCAATTTTGTGAACGACACTAATTTCCGCCATCTTGTTCACAATTTTTTAAACGACACTCATTTTCGCTATTCTGTTGACAATTTTGTGTACGATACTAATGTTCGCTATCCTGTTGACAATTTTGTGAACGAGACTATTTTCCGATATTCTGTTGACAATGTTATGTACGACACTAATTTCTGCTATTCTGTTGACAATTTTGTGTACGATACTAATTTTCGCTATTGTGTTGACAATTTTGTGTACCACACTAATTTCCGATAATCTGTAGACAATTTTGTGAACAACAATAATTTCCGCTATTCTGTTGACAATTTTGTGTATGACACTAATTTTCGATAATCTGTTGACAATTTTGTGAACAACAATAATTTCCGCTATTCTGTTGACAGTTTTATGAACGACACTAATTTCCGATATCCTGGTGACAATTGTGTATACGACTCTAATTTCCGCTATTCTGTTGCCAATTTTGTGAACAACACTAATTTCCGATATCCTGGTGACAATTTTGTGAACAACACTAATTTCCGATAATCTGTTGACAATTTTGTGTACGACACTAATTTCCGTGGTCCTGTTATCAATTTTGTGTACAGCGTCACCTCTAACAGCTGTAGTCTTGTAAAACTGCTATGAATGTTTCGGCTTTAGATAGTTTAAAATGTATCTCGATGTAGGGTCATGCGCAAAATTGCAATTCCCTATGTTATCTGAAGCCTAGTGAACCAAAGGCTCAGGTATTTGAAACATCCAAATAACGCTCATATTAAATTATATAAAGGTGTTTTTTTTTTTAAAGCAGATATCGAATTCTTGATTTCGTTGAGAGGCGGAGATGAGATGCGCATTGATTTCAAATTGTCGGTCAAAATTTCTGCAATTTGTCAGGAAAATGTTTGTCCAGTTTCGCATTTATTTTCTAATTTTTCTTTGTTGAATCCGAAAAATGTGTTTACTCTGTTGCCTCTCAGGCAATTGTAAATGAGTACGTAATTAAAAAGTCCATGTTTATAACAAACAGATAGTGTGTGTGTGTGTGTGTATGTGTGCGTGCGTGCGTGCGTGCGTGCGTGTGTGTGTGTGTGTGTGTGTGTGTGTGTGTGTGTGTGTGTGTGTGTGTGTGTGTGTGTGTGTGTGTGTGTGAGTTTTAGTGTTCAGCTGAACAGCCTAATGTTTCATTAATTGCATTGTGTGGTGATTTTCACTTTCCATTAAACGAAAATGGGGCTAATTTAAAAAAAAAAAAATTTGTTTGCCCACAAATGCTGTATAATATAACATCCTGACGTTGTGAACGCTTGTGTCATACTCTTGATCCAATGTGAATTCTGATATACATTAATTTTAGTATTTTTCTTGAACCTGTCTATATTTCTTGTCCTTGTTGCCTTTTTGTAACTGTGGCTGACGAATTGTGAAACCCGAAACGTTTTCCGTGTTTCCTCTGTACCGTTAATTTATAAAACTTATTCAATACCGTTTTAACTGTTTACACGCACACACGCACGCACGCACGCACACACACACACACACATTCACACACACACACACTCACTCACACACACATACACACAAACACACACACACCATATATATATATATATATATATATATATATATATATATATATATATATATATATGTATATATATATATATATATATATATATATATATATATATATATATATATATATATATATATATATATATATTTTAGCTCGGAATTCCGATCCTTCACTAATTTTATTACATTCTGTTTCACATTGTTCATCGGATTAATTTTTGTGTTCTTAGTTGAGGAGTGAATTTTTATAATTATTTTTTTTTTTCAATATATAGCGTATGTAGAGTTGTGGTCTCTGCTTCCTATAACATAATCACGCCCCAATAATATATGTAACATTAATTATTTTTTAAAACCAATTTCCAGTGCATTGACTGCTTCTGATGTGACAAGTGTTGATCCTAAACTCTCAGTTTTTGTCTACAACACTATTTGTTCGTTTATCTGTAATCGAGAATAAACATTTTTATTTTTCTGATATGGAATCCAGATTCCGCGAAAGGTTGGTAAACACAATATATTACATTTCAGAACAGACACGAACGCGTGAAAAAATTCCCGCACATAAAGAAAAAAAAATAGAAACCGATGCCTGATTTATAATTATCATATATATCAGTCAACAGACCAGGTGTGGCGTTCACAAAATAAACCAATCACGGTGCAGAGAACAGTTATTGAAAAACACCTGACCGAGAGTAGAAAATTATCGTGCATCCCCGCCCCACCCTTTCATTTGGCAGCTTAAGAATAGTGTTATCATCAACCTCTATCAGGTTTGTAAACAAACATAAATACAAACAACAATATTGCCCACAGTTTCATTACTTCCGGTGTTATTAGGCTTAGTTCTGCTGGCTGATGCAAACAAAGTGTAAGGTAGAGGAAGCCAACGTTGTAACACCTACAGTACAATTGTTGTTATTTTATTTAAATCTGTTTGCAAATAATGTAAGGTGTAGTTGCCTGCAAGTTGAAACCTCTTAATTATCAACCTGATATAATTATCTGCAGGCTGTAATAGACATTCCGTTGTGTGTGTTTCCATAGTTACTTACCCATCTTGCGCCAGCTTTTCTCGTGTTTGAGGAATTGACTTCACAACTGGAATAAATTTAGCGTTGAAAGCTTTATTCATCTTTATTTCCCCCTTACTGCTGCTAACGGAGCACAAAGCTTCCACTACAGCTGGTCTCTTTGCATAAAACATTCTTGTGGTCTTGCAGGCAGTGTTAGTTTCTGTAGCCATCTGTTTTCACGTGATGACGTCGCCAGCACAACCTCATATTAATCGCGCCTTACGATGCAGTGCACCTATTATTTCTTTGTCTTCTCAGAGATATCCCCCTTCCTCCCTGGAAGATTATGCATATCTTTCTTCTTCCTTTGGATTTGCTCGCAGGCTTTACAGTTAAACTCTTCTCATCTGCTCTTTCTTTTCACCATCTTATAACCTTAACACTTTCAATACAGAATATCTTCATCTTCTTGTTGTCGGTCTTCCCGCATTGACATACTACTTTCTATTTGTTCATTCTTTTTTTCCCGTCTTTAATATTTTGCATTCCATTTTCTTGACCGAAACACGTCACCTATTTGCATATTAGGTTATAGTCAGTGATGACTTAAGGATTAACAAAACGTCTAAGTGGTATTGTCTGTTCTTATTCTCATCTCTGCAGGGAATTGTTGCTTTTATCTCACGTCTTTATGCAGTTCCTAAATATTACATTTTTCCAGTTTTAGACACGCACACACATACAAACCCTGGCAGGTTTATCGCGTCATAAAAAATGGAACTAAAAAAAACAAAAACAAAAACAAAACAAAAAACACACAAAGCACAAGGCAAAGACAGATTGCACCAGTGGTTCTCAGCCCGGGGATTTTCTACCGTGCAGGCTATGTTTCATTTTTGAGGAGGGAATCAAAAATGGGCCATGGCACAAAAAAAAGGTGGTAGGGAAATCAGTATCAAGTGCACACATCGATCATAATATTTTTTAAAAGGCGCAAAATAATCAGTGTAAAGTAGCTGCATGTGGCTAATCTTGTTGACTTATTTGATAAATTGAATAATGTGAACAACAAATCACCAGGAAACAAACTGAATCTAATTAAAGCACACGAATCGTTACTGAATCAACAACAAAGCTGACATGCTAACTTCAGTTGCTATGAGCTATCCCGAGTTCTACGTTTGCCAACAACTGATAAAAAAATGGAAGCAGAAAAAAGAAGCGAGATTTTTACCTGGTAAACGTTTTTTTTTTTTTTTTTTTTTTAAATAAAATTTTTCCTCTTATTTGGCGAGGCGTGCCCGGTTCAACATGGTTATATCAAGGCGCATGTCCAAATAGAAAAGACCTTGCGGTCTATTTCAGTGTACGCTTTGTTTTTATCTTGAAGTTATCAATGGGTTTATGGCAAGAAAATTTCATACAATCATGTAGGACTGGGACCTTTAGGGATTAATAAATCGATTAAAAAACGTGTAGTCGATTCAGTGATAAATTTTAATCGTTTATTTAATTTTTATCAGTGTTTGTGCTTTTGCTTAAATGCGAGAGCATTTGCTATGTTAGAGGTTTGTGATATGGAGTTTGGCAAGTATGGTCAATACTAATAAATTATTTCGTTGTAACTGTTCAGTATTTTCATTATATTTTCAGGACGATGTTGCCTTTATAACATGTAAAATAAATAAAGTCCTTGGTGATTTGAAAAAAAAAAATGTTATTTGTGATTTTTTAAATAATTGATCAAATTGTTCGAAATTGATCGATTAATTTTCGATTAAAGAAATTTGATTAGTCGATTAAGATTTGTTTAATCAATCCCAGCCCTACTCTCATGACACTAAAATTAGATGCAAAACATACTTTGTAAAATTTGTAATACTAATCCCCAAATTATTAAATGTCTAACAGAAAAGTCCGGCAACGAACAGTGAAAAGATCCCGCCATTTGTTCGGCTAATTACGTGAAATCAAACACGGTACATCATTAAAAGACCACGCAGCCCTTTCAATATTGTCATGGCGCATTGACCATTGCCCGTATATCCTAAGTTTGACTACAAAGATCTGAGGAAGTTGAAATGTAATGCAACTGAATAAAGTTTCCCGTCATATTTGGATCGATACTTGCTCATAGTGATATAACAATTAGTCTACAGATAACATGATTGTGCGAGAGATTCATCTTTGTTTTAAACAAATGATTGTGAGCACTACTATGTCCTTTTTAAATGAACGGAACCTGCGTTGCTAATGTGTGACATATATGTGCTTACATTCATCAACATTTTCGTATACGCTCGTTACGTGGCACTGAACCATCTTTACAGTTGGTTCCATTTGCAGGACTAATGCAACCAGAAGGTAAACACATTTGCAGCGGTATTTGCTGGAGCAATTAGTTTCACATGACGAGGTTGCTAGCCTAGTGCACAATCTCGTATTAGTCGCATTGTACGAGTTGCCTGAGGGTACAGTAGTTTTATTGTTTCTTTGTTTCTTCAGAGACCTCTGGGAACTACACATGGTAACATTGAATGTTTCATGACCATATAAACACTTGGGCACAACATATGTGCACACCGGTGCTTCATTGCAACAGTGCACCGGTCAAACATCTGTCAAAACACTTACACCTTCCACCCGTGTGTTACCGGGGCCCGAGAGAGGAGCAGCGTATAGTAACATTGCTCTCTACCAAGCAATTCGTAAAACGCTACTAAGGAGGGTTGGGCATTGGGCGTTTTCCCCCATTTTGTTAAAAAAAAAATTTGAACTATAACAACATCAATAAGCATGGACAGGTCAACTAAGGAAAATAAAGCTCAGCCAACCAAGGCTGGAAAAGGTCTTCTGGCAGAGAGCCGAATGGCGCAACACAGAGAAAGTCGAAAGGAGTCCGTGTTGCTGACTAACCTTATTTCTTGTAGGAGAACCTCTAGATGAGGCACCTGGAACGTTCGGACATTGAACGAACAAGGGAGGAGGCTACAGGTGGCAGCGGAGATCAAGAAACACTCGGAAAAGAGACAGAAGTAAAAGTGATGAGGTAAATGTGGAAAGAGCTTGAGCTGATAGCGCGTAACAGGAGGACTTGGCATGTGTTTGTTGAAGGCGTATGCTCCTCGGAGAGCTAAAGGGTATTGCCTGATTGACTTACAATAGCTCTATTTGACCCCCCTTGTCATCAAGAGATGAATACAATTTTCGATTACCTTTAGTAAGTTTTGAATTACATGCGCAATAGTTAGTAAATATGTACTGCATTAAACAGGGACAATGACACTTAAAAGTTGATGACAAGTTACAGCACGGTTTATTAAGACGAAGATTGCTATTTGAAATTTATACTGTACTTTTATATCTATGCCTTCAAATAGCTCCTCTCACACATTCGTGATTCTAGCTTTCGTCCTGTGTTGTTGCAAGCCACATTATACATGTCTATTACGCGCTGGCGTGCTTGATGTTCAGCACCTTGCTACCGCCATTTTGCAGCACGAATTATGATCCAATAAAGGTCAAGGCTGCACAGGGTACAATGCAACGGCGGTTTCTCCTAACCTTCCGCGTGTTGAGAAAGCGTATTGTACTTATTAGAAATAAGCAGTCAACTTTATTTGGAAACTTCTAGGTATGCGACACAATACTCAGCTGGAACCAGCCTGAAAGGAGAACTGCTATTCAGGACAGAAGATAGAATGAGTGCCCATTGTAATATAAAATGTTGTAAAATCTAAGTCATATACCACATACAGTAACAGTGGATATCCTTAAGACCCTAATAAAATCAGTGGATCTGTATGGCTAAAGTCATTCTTATTGCATGACTGTGAAATATGGAGAACACTCAAAAACAACAAACAAGATGTTACAGACTTTCATAAATAAGTACTTGCATATAATAGAAGGATTGAAATGGTATGGCAAAGTAACGAAACTGGAACTAATGACAAGAACCAGCCACGTACCAGTGAGCCAATAGATGGGAAGAAGACGCTGGTGATGGAATATAAAAACATTGTGGAATTCTGTTAGTAGAATTACTGGGCAGAATCCGGTCGTGTGTTGTATACAAACGCCTTGTTATGTTAGAATGAAGGGGAATATAGGCAGCCAATCAGAAGCCGCGAACGCTCGCTTGCGACGAGCCGGTTTCAGAATGGCGTATAAACAAATGGAGAGATTGCGCATAGGAGTACGTATACTTAAATGAATTAAAAGAGAATGGCTAGACGGAAAGACATGATATTAGTCTCGTTTGTTGAAGACGAAGACCAACTATATGCATGTCAAAAGGAAAGTTGCTACGTTATTTGGTTTTGGAGATAATTGAAGGTAAAGGTGCCAGCATTATGAAAATTGTTGTGTCGATCGACTTCAGAAATTAATAATAAATCGAAGGCAAAACCAATTACGGACAACTATATACATAAATGAAGCTAACTATCGTACAAATAAAAGGAGATATGGGTGACAGTGATCCATAATTTGGTTGAACAGAACGAGCACGTGTTATGGACCCTTTTAAGCACAGATTCCCCATATCAGCGAGAAAAGCTAACATTTAGACTGCAGTTTGCACTGTCCCCTCTCAAACGTCCACGCTCAACCTGTAAAAGCAAGCGGTGGTTCTTTCAAATCGTACAGAGCGCAAATAAAAATCAGAAGATAGACAGACTGCTGGAAATAGAGAGAGCAGCGTGCCTGGAAATCTTATTTCTTTGTCTGTATGCCGGGCAGTTCAAATCACCACAAATTCCTCAGTCCTGTTTGAACTGAACCATCCTAAGAGGGTATGTAGGTTTATATATATATATATATATATATATATATATATATATATATATATATATATATATATATATATATATATATATATATATATAATATATATATATATATATATATATGTGTGTGGTTAATAAATTCAACTTCATTTCAGGTTTGATAAGCTAAATCGACCTGTAAGGACTAAATTGGAATTTAATTTGTGGATGACGAAACGAACACTATACGCATCAAGGTAATAAGGTTAAGCCGGAATGGAAACTCAGGAGTGTTCAAAAGCTTTTAGTCCATCAGAATACTTTTACAGATGACTGCAAGTTACTATAAATGTATAAGGCGACTGCAGCATCATGATTTGCACTAACAGTGTATTTTATTTATTTATGACAAGGTATTACAGTTAGACACCTGTCATGATTATGTTATACTGCCAATAGAACAAATCACTGTGTCATACATACACGTGCATAAAGCTGAACACTTTCGCTCACTGACACGTAGACTTGTGGGCGATTAAGACAAAAGGTTAGCCACATGTCACACTTTGTTCCTCCGTGTGATTCTGTTCATGCACTGACTCCATCAGATGTTGGTTAGTCTAGTACAAAGTCAATAACCGATAGCTGTGAAAGCCACTTGTGTAGACCAGAAGAGCTGTACCAGATCACTGAAGCTGAGTAAACTATATGTGAATATGCTACAACCAGTGTGAGAGTCAAAAGAAAAGATCAAAAGAACAATAGAAGTGTTATGATGAAAACTGTTCAAATTCAGTATTCAAGACACGTGACATTTTAGTCTTAGAGGAAAATTGAAGGAACATTCTATTTAGTTTGAAGATTTCAACAAGGACTGTTGTTTATTTAATACTTACAACTCAACTGTAAATAAGTGTGAAATTAATCTTTTATTTCCTTCACTTTCAACGTTTTCCATCATTCATAATGGCATAAGTAGATAACAAAGATAGATGTACATAATAAATGCAACCATCTGAAACACACTCATTTCATGAACACATAGGCTTGTGGGCTTCATAACCAAAGGCTAGCCACATGTCCAATATTGTCCTCAGGTTCATGTGTGTCATCATAAATCAGAGGTCTAGAATCTAGATCAATAAGTGGTACCTGAAACAACACAGTAGCCTCTGCTATTGTCATCAGGATTTCAGCCCTAGTCCTCCTTAGTAGTTGGTGGTCTAGAGGAAGACCTACACTGATATAGCTGTGAAATTCCAGTGAAGACAGTCATTCGACTTTCAAGATGAATAATAAAAGTAACCAAATTCTTGCAACCAGTCAAGGACAGTGATTAGTGGGATGATAATAAACAGTTATTTATTAGCATAGTCAAGAGACTAGTGTGAAAATAAAATTTGATGAACTTTTTTCAACTCAATTGGAAGATTCAAGAAAGGAGATTCTTAGTTAGATAATTAGAATATAAATTAACCATCATTCAAATTTTGTAAATTATTTTGTTCATTGAATTTCATCATCCACCATTCGCAAATTCACAAGAAGAAAAGATAGATGTAAATAATAAATTCAGTAATTGTACTCGGCTGACTCATTAACGTTTTGCTGTTGAAGTTTGAGTTTTATTGAATTGTTTGATTATCATAGGTAGTTACATAGCGACGGTTGCAACTTAGGGTCTGACTTTACTCTGAATACTTTCTGAAGCAGATACCTTCACAGCCGT
Organism: Oreohelix idahoensis; assembly: GCA_024509875.1. NCBI lineage: Eukaryota > Metazoa > Mollusca > Gastropoda > Stylommatophora > Oreohelicidae > Oreohelix > Oreohelix idahoensis. Next base: position 344,490 of record JAMPIV010018901.1, on the reverse strand, counting down.
GACTATCCTGTGATACCAGTGTTCTGCTCCAACACTGGGACTTCACTCTTTTCAAGACAGAATACTATTTCTGCAACACTACTGACAACTATCCTCATAAAAACATTTCACTACAATACTAACAATTATCCTCATAAAACACTTTTACTGCACTACTGACAACTATCCTCATAAAAACTTTTCGCTACACTACTGACAACTATCCTCATAAAAACATTTTGCTACACTACTGACAACTGTCCTCATAAAAACCTTTCGCTGCACTACTGACAACTATCCTCATAAAAACTTTTCGCTACACTACTGACAACTATCCTCATAAAAACCTTTTGCTACACTACTCACAACTATCCTCATAAAAACCTGTCCCTACACTACTGACAACTATCCTCATAAAAACCTTTCGCTACACTACTGACAACTATCCTCATAAAAACCTTTCGCTACACTACTGACAACTATCCTCATAAATACCTTTCGCTACACTACTGACAACCATCCTGATAAACACATTTTGCTACACTTCTGGCAACTATCCTCATAAAAACCTTTCGCTACGCTACTGACAACTATCCTCATAAAAACCTTTTGCTACACTACTGACAACTGTCCTCATAAAAACCTTTCGCTACACTACTGACAACTATCCTCATAAAAACTTTTCGCTACACTACTGACAACTATCCTCATAAAAATCTTTCGCTACACTACTGACAACTATCCTCATAAAAACCTGTCCCTACACTACTGACAACTATCCTCATAAAAACATTTTGCTACACTACTGACAACTATCCTCATAAAAACCTTTCGCTGCACTACTGACAACTATCCTCATAAAAACTTTTCGCTACACTACTGACAACTATCCTCATAAAAACCTTTTGCTACACTACTCACAACTATCCTCATAAAAACCTGTCCCTACACTACTGACAACTATCCTCATAAAAACCTGTCACTACACTACTGACAACTATCCTCATAAAAACCTTTCGCTACACTACTGACAACCATCCTGATAAAAACGTTTCGCTACCCTTCTGGCAACTATCCTCATAAAAACCTTTCGCTACACTTCTGACAACTATCCTCATACAAACCTTTCGCTGCACTACTGACAACTATCCTCATAAAAACATTTCGCTACACTACTGACAACTATCCTCATAAAAACCTGTCACTACACTACTGACAACTAGCCTCATAAAAACCTTTCTCTACACTACTGACAACTATCCTCATAAAAACCTGTCACTACACTACTGACAACTATCCTCATAAAAACATTTATCTACACTACTGACAACTATCCTCATAAAAACCTGTCACTACACTACTGACAACTAGCCTCATAAAAACCTTTCTCTACACTACTGACAACTATCCTCATAAAAACATTTATCTACACTACTGACAACTATCCTCATAAAAACCTGTCACTACACTACTGACAACTATCCTCATAAAAACCTTTCGCTACACTACTGACAACTATCCTCATAAAAACATTTCTCTACACTACTGATAACTATCCTCATAAAAACCTTTCGCTACAAATCCCCAGGACAAGAGAAGAAAATGTTTACCAAAGAACACACGTAGAAGAAAGCTAGAGACGGAAATAAAAATGAGGAGCAAGATGTAGCAACATCTTCAGATGATGTGACCGGTGTCTCAGAATGATAGTCAGTGCTACCATGTAATCGTATAGTAGGTTCGATCACTGTGCTTATTATTCTTATAGACTTGACTCTGACATTTCAACCATTCACACTGCACAAATATGAAAAAGCAATACTCTGTAGACTCTATCTGTTGGCTTTTCAACATTTTCTTTGGCGCTCCTTGCGCCGTCAATGTACAATACATTTTACACGTTGTAGTGGCAAAGACATATATGTGTAGATCTCAAACAAGGTTGTACTACAAACGTTACTCTCACTGCTTCTGTCTTTCCTCTATGCTAGTCTAAATGTGTGATCTGCATGCTTGCGATTATCATATTATGCTAACCGGACATTTCCGGGGTTGTTTCTTTGGTCACAAGACTATACTGCTCACACTGGCTACGTTATATGTCTAATGTTCATCGATCATAATACACATAGCTGGCAGACACCCGAATCTTCCAAATCTTGATCACAAACTAGGATTACACTGTCGAACCTCCTACTTGTTCTGATCTCATCTCGATCACTCTGGTGTATGCTTGGGGAACAACTGTTACTACAGGGCATATACACGTCGGCACAATTCCCCGCTATCACACTCAAGAAAAACCTCTACCTGAGGTTCCTTGTGGTCCTTACTCTATCATGACCAAATATCATTGATTACCACGCACTCTGAATTTTCCTGTCCCCTTATCTCCCCCTGTAATTCGTGAAACCCGTGGTGACCACAACTCACCTAGAACCCATGCGATCACCTTGTACTCTCCGACCCTGACAGCTCACAAAAAGGGGAACTATTTCATAAACTACTCGTCTATGATTGTACTTCCCTTTCCCCTTTTTTATTCCCCTTGCATAAACGCGGTTACACTAATGGCACGCGATAGGAGAACATAGCATTTTCTTGAAGGCCTATGCTCCTTGGCAAGCTAAAGGATATTGACTAATTGAGTGTATGGCTCTGTTATTTGCTACTTTCCAATATCGATGGTTTTTAGTTGAATATTCCGTTTTATAATTAGTTATATAACGATTTTTTTGTGTGGCAGCGCATAATTATAGTGTTGCTTTAATGAAAAAAAAAACATCATATGGTTTTCTCAGACCGAGATGTTCGTGCTTGTTTGTCTTTTATCCAGTCCCGTCCCATGAGACAAGCGTCCGTCAACGTTCTTTAAGCGATAATTTATCACATGATGTGGACCCTGCGGCCGCATCCTAACAGTGACATGTGAAACACTTTTGAGAATAGCACAAGATGTGGACACGAGAATATTAGGCTTGGCGAATACAGCATATGAGAAGAGAAGCGAAGATGGACAAATGACGAACAGAAATTGAAGAAGAATGTGCAGTAGAAGCATGAACGATAGTTTCAGATATGTGCAGTAGAAGCATGAACGATAGTTTCAGATATGTGCAGTAGAAGCATGAACGATAGTTTCAGATATGTGCAGTAGAAGCATGAACGATAGTTTCAGATATGTGCAGTAGAAGCATGAACGATAGTTTCAGATATGTGTAGTAGAAGCATGAACGATAGTTTCAGATATGTGCAGTAGAAGCATGAACGATAGTTTCAGATATGTGCAGTAGAAGCATGAACGATAGTTTCAGATATGTGTAGTAGAAGCATGAACGATAGTTTCAGATATGTACAAATTAGAGAAACGAGAGAGATGAGAAGTCAAGTCAGGATTAGGGATTTGAATCAAGGCGACGGTACAAGATTTGTAGGCAAGTAATGATCAGAGATGTGAAGTCAACTAATAACAAGAGGTATAAAGTTAAGTGGGGAATATAAATGTGGTCACGTGACGGTAAGAGATGTGAAATTAAGTGTGGATAAGACATTTGGAGTTAAGTGGTGATAAGAGATGTGAAGTTAAGTAAGGATACAAGATGTGAAGTGAAGATAAGAAATAGGAAACTAAGTGATGATATGAGATGTTAAGTAAAAAAGAAATAGGGATTTAAAGTCAAGACAGAAAATATATATATATATATATAGGTAAAGGCAGTCCCATAGCAAATACTACCATACGGGAGTGAAATGTTAGAGACTTCATACTAGGACCAGCATCCAGAGGTGGCGTGACAAGCCCCCTTTCTCACACAAAGGATGAGGTGTGATATTATCATATAACACTTATAGATATAATAATAATAATAATAAATTCTTTAAGCGCCAAACACGGCGCATAAGGCAGAAACCAGTGCTCTCCAGGTTGTTCGTTGTGACGCCACTCCTCTTAGCTCTTGCACATTATTTAGACCCAACGTTCTTCCTTCTCTTATTATTGTTCTTCTGAGTGTTTCTTTTGGTCTTCCTTTTTTCCGCTTACCCTCAGGAACCCAAGTGAGCGCCTGTAGTGGTATTCTGTTGTTTTGCATTCGTAGGACATGACCGATATATGACCATCGTCTTTTCCTTATATAGTCGGAGACATATTTCTGCCTAGAGTCTTCTCTTATTTGTCGATTAGTCTTGAATTCTTTCCAACTGATGTTCATGAGTTTTCTAAGACATTTGTTCTCGAATGTATTCAGCTTGTTCTCCAATGATTTTGTTATTTTCCAACTCTCACAGCCGTATGTTAACACTGAGATAACATTTGAATTAAACAGACGAAGCTTGGTATGTATATTCAATGATCGTAATTTCCAAATGTTAGATAATCTATTGAAGGCGCTAGCTGCCAAAGCAATTCTAGTATGGATTTCTCTTGTTGTGTCACCATCCTGAGTCATTTTACTGCCCAAATAATTGAAACTTTCAACTTTCTGTAGTTTTTCCCCGTTCAAGATGATATCAAAGGTCTCGTTAGAAAAGTTCATAGCTTTAGTTTTAGAGGCATTTATTTGGAGACCAATTTTAACCGAGAGATGACACAAATTATTTATTGCTTCTTGGGATTGTCTTGGTGTTGAACTTAAGAATGCTACATCATCTGCGAAATCCAGGTCCCCCAGGAATTTTCCATTTGTCCATTTTATACCCAATTGTTCATTGTGGGTATAGTTTCTCATAACCCAATCAATAGCTATTCCAAAAAGTAGTGGTGACAAAATACAGCCTTGTTTCACCCCTGTTTCTACTGTAAACCATTCTGTATTCCCTTTATTTGTTCTAACACAACATCTTGCATTGTCATATAGCGCTTTGATTATATTCACATATTTTGTTGGAAAACCATAGATTGTAAGTATCTTCCACAATGATGGGCGGTGTAGACTATCAAAGGCTTTTTGAAAATCGACGAAGGTGATAATAAGTGGCGATTGCCTTTCCACTGATTCTTCTATAATTGTTCTTAGTGTGAATATTTGATCAATACATGATCGTTTCGGCCTGAAACCCGCTTGTTCTTCTCTGATCTTTTCGTCAGCATGCAATTTAAGTCTTTCTAACATCATGCAACATAATAATTTTCCAGGTACTGATAATAGAGATATACCACGCCAGTTATTACAGTCTGATAGATCACCTTTTCTTCGGTAACTTTACAATAATACTGTCTTTCCATTGTTGTGGTGGTTGTTCTTCTCTCCATACTTCATTTATAATATCTAAAATTCTCAAGAGGTTGTTGTCATTAACTGCTTTAATCATTTCCCCTGAAATTTCGTCAACTCCAGCAGCTTTAAAATTTTTTAATCTTTTAACGGCTTGTTTGATCTCGTCCAGCGTGAATTCATCGCAAGTTATTGGCAAGGTGGTTGTGGATGTTTCATTATTAAAATCAGGTGTTACTGTTGGTGGTGGTCTGTTTAGCACCTCCATGAAGTGCTCAGCCCATCTCTTCATTTGTTCTTTTTCTGTTGGTATTGAATTCCCTAATTTACCTTTAACAGGTGTTTCCATAGCAGTAGGCTGGTGACATAGTTGTTTTGTAATTTGATAAAGGCACCTACTATTACCAGTTCTTGCAGCATTTTCAGCTTCTACGGCCAGTTCATTGATGAAATGTCTTTTATCTCTTCGAGTTTTTGTCTTCACTTCTTTATTTAACAAGTTATAAGTTAGTTTGCAAGATTCAACTGCATTATGTGTACTTGCCGCTAGTAGTTTAAGTTTTGCTGTTTTCCTTTCTTGTATTTTATCCCAAGTATCTTCTCTCATCCATTTTTTCTTTTTATGTACTAGGTATCCGGTGGTCGCTACAGCTGCTTCTGTCATTGCTGTTCTCAGTTGTTCCCATTTAGTATCGATTGTCTTGGTGGTGATATCGTTGTCAATTTTGCCTAAAGCATCGAAATAGTTGTTCATTTTGACATTATATTCCTTCTTTATATCATTTGATTGCAGTCTGTGTACATCTATTCTTCTATTTTTATTCGGTTGGTATAACTTCTTCAGTTTAATTCTCATTTTAGCTATGCAGAGGTTATGATCGCTTCCGATCTCTGCACCTCTGTATGCTCTTACGTCTTGAACTGATGAGCGAAATTTAGCGCTTATGCAGAAGTGATCTATCTGGTTCTTAGTTCTGCCATCAGGTGAATTCCATGTTATCTTGTGGATATTCTTATGTGGAAAGATGGTGTCTGCCACAACGAGGTTTGATATTTCACAAAGTTCTAGAAGTCTTTCGCCATTTTGATTCATACAGCCTATGCCATGAGTACCGAGATATCTTTGTACTCCATCGTTGTTGTCACCTACTTTGGCGTTAAAATCACCCATGACTGCTATTATGTCATGCTTGGGTTTTGTGTTGATGGTACTTAGAAGTGCTTCATAGAAGTCATCTTTTGTGGTATCAAGAGCGTCGTTAGTTTTTGCATAACATTGTACAATTGAGAGCTTGAAAAATCGTGTCTGAAATCTAGCTAATATTAGCCTCTCATTGATAGGTACCCAGCTGATAAGCGATGCTGCCGCTTTCTGTGTCATTAGGATGGCTACTCCCTCTGTGTGACGATTATCATTACTACCAGAGTATATAATTTGCTTTTTTTCTTCTGAAATATATTTTATGCCCTTCCCCGTCCATCTACACTCGCTGACACCCAATAAGTCCAACTTATAATTATCCATTTCTTTAATTACTTCTTCCAATTTTCCGTCTTGATACATAGTTCTTACATTCCAGTATCCAATTTTAGAAATCTCCTTAGCCCCCAAGATATTAGAGTGAGTCATGTTTACTGTCGAGCCTGGTTCTGTTTCGGTAACAATAGCTTGTTTTACGATAGTGAATTGTTAACTCACTGATCAACCCTCCGATCCAACCGACCGATTCGAGGGTTTCGAGGTCAGTTATAGGAAAATATCTACACCACTAGATACTCTGGTGTATCTTTTATTCTATAATTTAACATAACATGGTGATATCCATCGAAATATACACATTCCTGATGTTTTTCTTTCGGCGTCTAAGGTGAGAAACGAAATTCACCTCCATCTTGGAACACTATAATTTATGAGTTACGTGACACGTGAAATAAGTCGATGACACTCCTTGAAAGAAGTGAAAAATAAAACATTTGATCTAAATTATACGTATGACGAAATCTATTTTTTTTTAAAGTAACAACTAAAGGACAAGTGAACATAAAGCATGAGACAGTACGTTGTCGTTGTCGAAAAAAATAATTTAAGAAAAAAACATAAAGAAGGATCCCTTTTAGTCGTTTAATAGTGAAAATCTTGATGCTACATTCTAGAATTGCATACATGTGAAAAATATACAAGGAAAAAAAATAAATTGAAATATAAATACAAATGAACAGGAGACATTTTCTTTTAAATCGACACATTAAAAAAAAATAAATTGCAAGCTGGAAACAAGAGCTGTAGAGATCAGATCAGATACAAGGAAGCTGGAAACAAGAGACGAAATAAAGCTAGTCCAGAAAGTGATAAAAGAAAATTTTGTGGCCTTGTGACATTAAAATCGTCTTCATCGTATAACTCTTCGTTGGATACATGAAAAAGGATATGTAATTATACCCCAGATATAGACCGAGAAGGTAAACGGAGAAGAGGAAGGCAAAGAAAATCCTGGGCTGATAACATCAAAGAATGGGCAGGACACAGTTTTTCCACACTTGTACGCATTGCTGAGGATAGAGAGCAGTGGAGGACCCTGTCTGCTGATGCTTCCACCATGGCCTACCCTACGACCAATGACGGGTTACGGGTTGAGATGATGATGATAGGCCGAGAATCCAGAACTAGGGCACTTATAAGACCCGAAACTACGAAAAACACATTATGCTCCCTGCGGAACATCAGCACTGGGCTATGAAAATCATAACAGTCAAGTTATAAAGACCAAAAACCGGTACTTTCACAACCGTCTCAGTTTGGCAGAATGTATAAAATCATGCCTGTGTCCAATTTGGAACTGCAATCAAAGTTACAATGGTTCAAATCTCTGTGTAGACGGGGACAAAAACAATCAACATGAGGATGGCACTTGGCAGTCATGACCGAGGGGTGGTCCGCCTACTTGGCCCTCCCCAACCGTAGTGTCACGGAAGTAAAATCGCTGAAACATTTGCCTGATGAGAGGACAACTTCTGATGACCTAATTATCAGTTGTTGTAATGCTCTATATAATTTAAGATCGTCAAGGAAATAGGAAAATGTCCCTGAGTCGCAATCTTATTCTAATTGAACTATAAAACGGCAGATGGAAAACTCTCCCTGGAATTACAAAAAACACATTAAAGCCCTCACATGCGTGTACATGAATGCTGTTATGGTAACTTTATAATGTTGCATGCCTTTAAATTAATGCTTAAAGTAACATGTGGGAATAAAAGGATATAGTATGCAAGATTCATGAGAGTGGAAGGGCAGAATGTTAGACGGGCCTGCGCGCCCAATTCTTTACCCTTCGAAAATAAAGTTCGTTCGTTCGTTCACACACACACCTACAGGCACACACACCTACAGACACACACACACCTACAGGCACACACACACCTACAGGCACACCTACACAACTGACTACTAAAAAATTATAGAAATAAACATGGCATTGGCAGAAATGTCCAGCACGCGCAGGTCCGATGTCACCTGGGAGATAAACATGTGATGTAGCCAAGGCATAAACAAATAGGTGTTCTGTTTTCTTCTGGATATGGAGAAGGAATCTTAATTAATTTGGTTGCTGACGATAAATTGCCAGCAACAATATTATCCCCCGTAGACATTAGGCATCTTGACCGTTTTTCTCTGCGTGCTGTTTTAACCACGACCAAGAGACGGAGCTGCAACTTTTCGGATCTCTTATTAAAGAATTGATTACATTGTTAGCAAACGCATGAGAACATAAGAATAAGTAAAGGAAAAAGACACGGCTTAGGCATTATTATGCATTAATCAAAATCAATAACATGTCCGTACATTCTATTGTATAGAATAAAAGCAGATGACCAGTTATCATTAATTAATAATTCTCTACATCTTTTACTATATATATATATATATATATATATATATATATATATATATATATATATATATATATATATATATATATATATATATATATATATATATATATATATATATATACATACATATATAAGGGAAGGAAAGTTTCAATAACACTCAGCTATGTAGAGTTGTTCACGATACGCCTCTAAGAATACGTTACATTCACTAAATTTGCTCCGTGAATGTGTCCTGACCTTGGCATTTCGGGCCAGATTCTAAATCTAGGAGATGTTTGACACACCTTTAGATTTACGAGCAAGTTTTCTTTATGGGACTGGAAGGCCCGAGATCCGTTGTCGTCGTTAGGTTCAAACAAACCAAACCAAAACAACCACTGATATACTAACGTGAACACTGAAAGTTGTAAATAGTAGCAGCAGAAAAACGTTTTGTAGGCGTGTGAGTGTGTATGTATGTGTGTGTGATGAGTACATCATTTCAAAGAAAAGAAAAGAAAAAAATTACAAACTGGAAATAATCCTAATGTCTGTGGCAGATAAAGGGAACGACTGGCAGACAAAGGGAACGAATAAGGAGAATTAGAAATAGGAAGGTTCAGATAGAGTAGAAGAAATGCACACGACAAAGATAACTACAAACTACACCACAGACAATGGGCCACAGTACACCATCGTGGAAGTTGGTTGGACAAAGGACGCCAACAACAAAAATGGCAAGGATACAGAAAGAGGATGAATTGGGATAGCTCAGTCATACACAAGAATAGACAACACACACATGAGAGGAGAAACTTTGGTACAGAATGTGAAAGAGGAAAAATGGAAATGTAACAAATAACAATATAAGCAGGGAAGTCATGGAACATGTAATAACAGTGACAGGACACTCCCACGTTTCAACAGCAACAATGAGTTAGGGCATTGGGATAGCCTGAATAGGAGAAGAATAAGAATGGCGGTCAGGAATTTTGTGCGAGAAATTAGAAAATGGAAGTCCATAGAAGTAAATAACATCAACATAGCAAACCAACAGAAGTGCCAGATAAGAACACAGAATGGTTGGAGAATGCAGTTAGAATCGCTAGGAGTTAGGAGAAAGATAATAGGATCTTGCCACCAACATGTCACAATAAAGGAAGAAGGTAATAGGAATAGACCATGGACAAGTCACGTTAGGACAACAGCCCAAAAGGAGGAAAACATACAGAGAGACAGGGTCAGCGTTGGTACACAAATAGAAACAACTACGAGTATCGGCACACAAACAGTGGTGGTACCACAACGTAGGGATAACAGCAAGATTAAGAGTAAGGCAGGAAATAGTGGTTGTGACGTACGTCTAGTTTGACAAGTGAATTTTCCCTGATATGATGGATGATTTAAAGGGACCTTTAGCTTTTCATAACATTAGAACCCCTGAACATTTGTTGAAACTTTTCGTTTGCCAGAACTCATTCCACCGGGACTCATTTAGTAGGCGGCACGAGATCAAAGAGACAGACTGAGGGATTTCAGGGGAGACTATCGGCGTTATCAAAGACAGTAGTGGTCCCTGATACGAGACGCAGTTGCTTGCCGCTAATTTCGCGTCTCGGTGTCAATCGCAACCGAGCGAACGGGGGAAAGCCGAAACGGGCAGCAGCGAACGGAGATACGAAGACCAGGGGGCGGCTTCTTCTCTTGATTTGGCGGTCAGATCCCCAAAAGTTCGTGAGATCAAATAAGCTGTCAAGTTTATCATGTCCCACTCAACTTACATTCCATTTTAGCTAAATAGACCATGAAGACTAGACACGTTATCATTCGCTGGCCAGAACTTGATAGTAGCACTAGCGATATTTGAAATCTTGCTAGATTATCCCTGGATTTTCATTTTATTTGCAGTGAATTCTATCTCTGTGCAAAGCGAGTGATCGTAACCTGTGCGATCCCAGCATTAAGAAAGCAATAAAGAAATCAATCTAAGCAAGGCAAAGCATAAACAGTGTGTAGAGTTCCCCTGACGCAGAACTTGTTGAGACTGTGTAAATTTTTAATCTTTGAGGCGATTCTATGTTTGGAATTCCGCTATCTAACTTATAGCAAAGAAAGCTGTAGTGAAATTGACAGAGATACAACGGTAAAATATCTCCAAAGATAACATTTAAGGATAAAAACATAATGCGTAGGCTGCGAATAGTACATGATCGCCTAGACCGCGGGTCATCATCCTCCATAATAATTGACTTGCTAAACAGGAGGGGAACGGCGGATCAAAAAGGAAAAAAATATGACTGGAACGATTGCGTGAGACTAGAAAGGCTAAGGAGACGCAATTGGGGGGGAAACGGAGAAAAGTCACGTTTCCCAAGTTGACATAAAAGTAAGCAACTCGACAGAAGGGACCTTAGATATAATACGCCACAGTCATTTATTGGACGCTTTTGCAATACCAAGCCCTTGATTTGAATTCAGCGGCTAAAACGCAGATGTTAGGAATATTACAAAAATTAAAAAGTAAATTTTTCTTAATATTAATGTTAGGAATATAAAAATTAGCTGGCCGGATGGCCTATTCTGAGCAGTGAACAAATACGTTCTTAATTTTACAAACGGATAGATAATATTGAAGATAATGACAAAAGACAGTGTTGTTCACATCATCGACAGACTGTATGGAATCTAAAAGTGTCGCTAATTGCACAAAAAAACACGACCTCGAAACGCAGGTGTTCAAATTTACTTAGTATGGAGGAGAGGGTTTTTGGGTGGTAGCTGTGTCTAAATATAACTTTTAACGACAAAATTTGGGAGGGGAGAGAAAGGTTGGTTCAAAAATCGAGTACATTTTGTAGAAACACAAGTAGAGACGGACAGACTAACAGATAACCATCCATACTTGACTGAAGCATGACTGAAATGACTTTATGGTAGGAAATTTGAAATTTAAAATAAAACTAGGCAGTGATTGGCCACAGACAATCATATCATTAGCGCTCAGACGCGAAAGTGGGGCCATTCTTCAATAGTTGTTCAGTGATAGACACAGATTTTAAAGTGTGGTGATTTCCATATGAAAGAAAGTGTAATAAATTTAGGGACGCCATACTATAGCCAGCAGCTCAGCTGAGTTTTGCTAGCAATTCTGTGTTATTTATTCATAATCTGAGCTGCGAGTTTCTGTTGTCAACAAAGCAGTGACTATTCAGTTGGTGACTTTACTCGAGTGTATCTGTGCAGTACTTGTGACAGAGACCACCATTATTGCCCGCCAGCACGGAGAGGTGGGACCATCAGTTTTCAGCACCAGAGCTACAAATATAAGATGAGTGAGCCTCTGGTCTGCTGGACATTCACCAAAGCTGTGTAGTTACTAATACCCCATAAAAATTCCCACCATTTTCTGGACACTGTGTAGTCAATATAGACAGGTGTGATGAGGCCACCCCAACAGCACAAACAGTAACTATCCTCCCAAGTAGATGACTACTAGAACATTTTAATAAAACTAACTAGTATAGTACATATATATGTACACTATTGCATTTATGATATAATATTCCATGCATTTCTTTCATAATCTCTAAATCCTTTTAAGTTCTGGTCAACCTAAAAAATTGATCCAGAACAAAATAAATGTAATATAATTTTATCAAAAAAATTTTACACACGTGAGTTAGTTCAGTGTATTTTAACATTTGTTAATATTATTAGTCTTCTTAATTATCTGTGGGTGTATTTAGAAACTATCACACCACACTACACATCATTACCCTAGACACTTTACGTAGCCACATTCATTAAAAAAAAAAAATTAAGTGTGAGGTCGTAGTGGTAGCAAGAAAGGCCTTCTGACAATTCACAACTACATTTTATCTCAGGAGCCTTCACAGCTGGCCTCATACAATTACATTTAGTAATATCACCATCATACAATACCATCAACACCACTACATAAATTGGGGTCTTGTCCAGGGATAATTAGCCCAACAGTAATATTAGGATCTCCTGGTGGGAGAAATAAAAGTAGGGAAATAAATTGTAAAATTCCCTTTAAAATTAAAAGTGTCCCTGCAGATAAAAGTTGGTGAATCTTCACAGCCAGTAATAATTAATTAGTTAACTGGTTAGTTAGAATTAGTTAGACTATAGTCATAAGAAGTACTTAGTGTATTTACTGGTTAGAGATTTAGCTTGTATATTATTATATTGTCTAAAAAGTATGGCGGAGCTGGCAAAATTTAGATCAGCTGCTGTGCTCACCGCGAAGGAGATGGGAATGGATGGTCAAATTTTAATTCAATACGTAACGGCTGAATGTGATAAATATATTGAACGGGAAGAAAGGAGGTTAGCTGAAGAGAAGAGGTTAGAGGCTGATAGAGAAATTAAGAGGCTGCAGATTGAGGCAGAAGAAAAACGACAGCAAAGGGAGGCAGAAGAAAAACGACAGCAAAGGGAGGCAGAAGAAAAACGACAGCAAAGGGAGGCAGAAGAAAAAAGATTGACTGCCGAAAGGGAGGCAGAAGATAGAAGGTTGCAAAGGGAGCACGAATTACGACTAAGGGAGCTGGAATTACAAGGCCAGGCTCCTGAAAATGGTGCCAGCCCTTTTGCCTCAGATGCTACGCCCAGTCTGGGAGCCTCAAACTCAGCTATGGGGTTTCATTTAGACCATTTTGTTGAAAAAGACGATGACATAGAGGGGTACCTAGGACGTTTTGAGTTATTAGCTACTACATATGGGTTAGAGAGAGAGAGAGGTGGAGCTTAAAGCTATCACAGGGATTGAGAGGTACTTCTTATGAAGTATTTGCCAAAATGAACAGGGAAGACCAAGACAATTATGACATGTTAAAGCAGGCTTTGTTATTAAGGTACGAGAAGAATGGTGAATTTTATCGTAAGAAATTTAGAAATGCCAAACTGTTGTCTGGGGAGACATACCACCAATTCTCTGCTAGACTAGAAACCTATTTTGGAGAAATGGACGGCTCTGGGGAAGACCCAAGATCTTAAAGAAATGATCATGATTGAGCAATTGAGAGAGTCCATGGCTCCAGACATGAGAAAATTTCTCATGGAACAAGGTGCAGAGAAGTTGGGGGAAATTTTAAATGTTGCTGAGAGGTATCAGGCAGCCCAGGCAGAGGTAAGTGGTGCTAAGAAGAAGCACATAGACAATTTTAAAGCTCCACAGCAATTTAATAAATTTGATAATAGAGAGCAGGGAAATAAAGGTAGGACAAACTTTGAGCGGCCAAGAAATGACTATCGCGACAGAAACTCACAGTTCAATGACCAAAAGTTCAATGAAAGAAAACCGTTGAACCAAGGAAAAAGATGGTGTAAATGGTGCAAGAAGGATAACCATAACACCGAATTTTGTAGAAGGAAACCTTCAAACATTGCTGCAATGAAGTCGGGGACGCAAAGATTAAAGGTTAATCCTAAGGGACAACAGGAACCTTATCACCCCCCAGTTTGTGAGGATGTTATTTGTAATGGGGTCACCATAAGGTGCCTTTATGATACAGGTTTGGATTATGATTCAGTTGTGAAGTCTAGCCTAGTGGACCCAAGTCAGTATACCACAGAAACAGTGGAAATACAAGGGGCGACTAAGGACATACCACTCATGACACTTCCCATCGCAAGGATAACGGTGAAAACTCGCTATGTGGAAGGAGAAATCAGAGCAGCAGTGATAGATGAACCAATCTACCCTCTGATATTGGGGTGTAGATACGTCTTCTTGGGGAATCCCGAGAAACCTGTGATCATGGCGACAGTGCAGACCAGGTCACAGAAGAAGGAGGAAGAAGGTGAACCTATAAATGCTCATCCAGAGGAGATGAGGAAGGCGCAGGCTGAGGGATAGGACACTCAAGCCCTGTTTTAAAAAATTGCCCAAATGCCACACACCTCCGAGCAAGGGGGAATATTTCATGAAGAACAAACTCTTATACAGGAAGGCCGGAACTGGAACAAATGGTCACAACCAGCTGGTTCTTCCCACTTCATATAGAGATAAAGTGATGGAACTCGGGCATGCGATTCCCTTCAGTGGTCACATGGGGATCAGCGCCACAGGACAGCGTATAGCTTGTCATTACTTCTGGCCAGGGATAACGGAGGATATAAAAAGATATGTCAAATCCTGCCCAGAATGTCAAAGGGTAGCTCCAAAGCACTGGACTGCTCCTGCAACTCTAGGGGAAATGCCCATAGTGGGAACACCTTTTGAGAGGGTTGCAGTGGATATTGTAGGACCTCTCACTCGGACCAAGAGGAGGAACAGTTACATCCTTACTCTGGTGGACACTTGTTCTATGTGGGGAGAGGCGGTAGCCCTGCCATCAATTGATTCAAAACATGTAGCAGAGGCACTACTTACAATATTTACCCGATTAGGATTCCCGCATCAAATCTTGACGGATAATGGATCTCAGTTCAAGGGGAAACTAACGGAAGAAGTTTTTAAGCTATTTCAAGCCAGGCACTTTCATTGTAGTCCGTACCATCCACAAGGGAACGGCCAGGTAGAGAGGTTCAATGGGACTCTCATTTCTATCCTGAGAAAGCTGGCACACGAAAAAACGGATCTGTGGGATCAATTCCTGCCCGCCGCATTGTTTGCGTACCGGGAGGTACCACATAGTTCAACCGGGATGGCTCCCGCAACTCTGCTATTTGGGAGGCCAATAAAAGGTCCATTAGAAGCGTTATTAAGGACCTGGACAGATGAGAAGGCGGAAGAGACTGTTACCTCATCGTATCAATATGTGAACGAACTGACCACTCGTTTGAAAGCTGGATGGAAACTGGCAAATGATAATTTGAAGCAAGCCAGGAAGAAACATGCAGCATATTTTAATAGGAAGGCAAGGACAGGGAACTGGCAGTCGGAGAGAAGGTGCTGCTTCTACTACCCGGAAGCCAGAATAAATTACAAATTGGTTGGCAAGGTCCATATACGGTTCTAGAGAAGGTGTCTAGAACAAACTATAAAATTGACAAAAAGGGGAAGGAAAAAGTTTATCATGTAAACCTGTTAAAGAAGTATCTGGACAGACCACTCCAGGAAAGCACCCCCTTATTGACCTTGGCTATTGCAACCCAGATGCAAAAAGAACCACTCACCTCACATGAATACCCATTACATCCTTGTGAAACAGCAGCACAGGTAAAAGTCAGTAAGCACCTGACTAAAAACCAGAGGGAGAGAGTTCAAAAGGTTCTGGAGGAACATACAGATGTATTAACAGATAAACCAGGCCATACAAATTTGCTACAGTATGACATGAAACTGGTAGACTCAAACCCAATCTGTATGAGAGCCTATTCTATTCCGTTCGCGAAGGAGAAGGCATTGAAGGAAGAAATAGAGTAGAGTATTTGTTGAAGGAGGGGATTATTTCGCACAGTGAATCATCTTTTAGTTCTAGTGTCGTTTTGTTGAGAAAACCGTCTGGGGAACACAGACTGTGCATAGATTACAGGAAACTGAATGCTGTCACAGAAGGACAGTGGATCCATTACCAGACACAAAACAGTTATTTGCCAGACTGAACAAGGCAAAATACTTTTCAAAGGTGGATCTTAGTAAAGGCTATTACCAGATCCCAGTGAAGCCTGAAGTGAGACCTTATTTGGCTTTTAGCACTTCGGATGGACATTATGAATTCAATATGCTACCATTCGGACTGAAAAATGCTCCGAGTGTGTTTTCAAGGATGATGCGCAAATTGTTGGATCCCCTGAATAACCCATGTATCACGAATTTCATGGATGATATTCTCGTCGCCACAGAGACATTTGAAGAACACATTGAAGCTCTGGAGATGTTGTTTGATAGACTTCGGGAGGCGAACTTAACTGCTAGGCCAACAAAATGTTGTATTGGATGCAAAGAGTTGGAATTCTTGGGACACACTGTATATCAGGGTAATATGACCCCTGATCCTAAGAACTTGGAAAAACTGCAGAGAGCACCTAGGCCACAAACAAAAAAGGACGTGCGATCATTCGTGTCGTTATGCGGATTTTATCAGAAATACATCAAAAAATTTTAACGCTATTTGTGCTCCTCTGACTGATCTGACTCGCAAGGGACTTCCAGATAAAATTATTTGGACTGCACAATGTGAACTAGCGTTCCAAGAGTTAAAGGAAAAACTCACTAGCAAGCCTATTCTCAAACTGCCTGATTTGACACAGGACTTTGTCTTAAGAACCGATGCAAGTAATGTAGGACTAGGAGGGGCTTTGTTGCAAAGATCAGCTTCACCTGATGGGGAACTGAAACCAGTCGCTTATGCAAGCCGCAAATTGAATAAGGCGGAACAAGGATACTCCACAAGCGAAAAAGAATGTTTAGCATTAATCTGGGCAATAAAGAAGTTTCAAATCTATCTGTATGGTAGGACATTTGTGGTGGAGACGGACCATCAGCCTCTCGTGTTCTTGTCTCAGGCTAAGCATGAAAACGCAAGATTGCTGAGGTGGTCTTTATTGCTTCAACCTTATCAGTTTAGTATCCAATATATCCCAGGCAAATTGAATGTCGGTGCAGATTTCCTCAGTCGGCACCCCTGTGATCAAAATTAGAGTAGTGGCAGACGTGAGGAGTAATTTTACCTATGTGTATCGCTGGTTTTGAAACTTGCCATAGGCATGTTTTCAAGTGGGGAGATGTGTAGTGAAATTGACAGAGATACAACGGTAAAATATATACAAAGATAACATTTAAGGATAAAAACATAATGCGTAGGCTGCGAATAGTACATGATCGCCTAGACCGCGGGTCATCATCCTCCATAATAATTGACTTGCTAGACAGGAGGGGAACGGCGGATCAAAAAGGAAAAAAAAATATGACTGGAAAGATTGCGTGAGACTAGAAAGGCTAAGGAGACGCAATTGGGGGGGGGGGGGGAGAAAAAGTCAAAAGTTTTTCCCAAGTTGACATAAAAAGTAAGCAACTCGACAGAAGGGACCTTAGATATAATACGCCACAGTCATTTATTGGACGCTTTTGCAATACCAAGCCCTTGATTTGAATTCAGCGGCTAAAAACGCAGATGTTAGGAATATTACAAAAATTAAAAAGTACTTTTTTCTTAATATTAATGTTAGGAATATAAAAATTAGCTGGCCGGATGGCCTATTCTGAGCAGTGAACTAATATGTTCTTAATTTTACAGACGGATAGATAATATTGAAGATAATGACAAAAGACAGTGTTGTTCACATCATCGACAGACTGTATTGAATCTAAAAGTGTCGCTAATTGCACAAAAAAAACACGACCTCGAAACGCAGGTGTTCAAATTTACTTAGTATGGAGGAGAGGGTTTTTGGGTGGTAGCTGTGTCTAAATATAACTTTTAACGACAAAATTTTGGAGGGGAGAGAAAGGTTGGTTCAAAAATCGAGTACATTTTGTAGAAACACAAGTAGAGACGGACAGACTAACAGATAACCATCCATACTTGACTGAAGCATGACTGAAATGACTTTATGGTAGGAAATTTGAAATTTAAAATAAACCTAGGCAGTGATTGGCCACAGACAATCATATCATTAGCGCTCAGACGCGAAAGTGGGGCCATTCTTCAATAGTTGTTCAGTGATAGACACAGATTTTAAAGTGTGGTGATTTCCATATGAAAGAAAGTGTAATAAATTTAGGGACGCCATACTATAGCCAGCAGCTCAGCTGAGTTTTGCTAGCAATTCTGTGTTATTTATTCATAATCTGAGCTGCGAGTTTCTGTTGTCAACAAAGCAGTGACTATTCAGTTGGTGACTTTACTCGAGTGTATCTGTGCAGTACTTGTGACAGAGACCACCATTATTGCCCGCCAGCACGGAGAGGTGGGACCATCAGTTTTCAGCACCAGAGCTACAAATATAAGATGAGTGAGCCTCTGGTCTGCTGGACATTCACCAAAGCTGTGTAGTTACTAATACCCCATAAAAATTCCCACCATTTTCTGGACACTGTGTAGTCAATATAGACAGGTGTGATGAGGCCACCCCAACAGCACAAACAGTAACTATCCTCCCAAGTAGATGACTACTAGAACATTTTAATAAAACTAACTAGTATAGTACATATATATGTACACTATTGCATTTATGATATAATATTCCATGCATTTCTTTCATAATCTCTAAATCCTTTTAAGTTCTGGTCAACCTAAAAAAATTGATCCAGAACAAAATAAATGTAATATAATTCTAACAAAAATTTTACACACGTGAGTTAGTTCAGTGTATTTTAACATTTGTTAATATTATTAGTCTTCTTAATTATCTGTGGGTGTATTTAGAAACTATCACACCACACTACACATCATTACCCTAGACACTTTACGTAGCCACATTCATTAAAAAAAAAATTAAGTGTGAGGTCGTAGTGGTAGCAAGAAAGGCCTTCTGACAATTCACAACTACATTTTATCTCAGGAGCCTTCACAGCTGGCCTCATACAATTACATTTAGTAATATCACCATCATACAATACCATCAACACCACTACAAAAGCACACCCAAAAGACAAATTTAACGCACCATCAAACAACTTAAATCGTAACGGGAAGAAGAACACTGGCCCGAGCTTTGTTAGTTTACTGACACAGAGAGATAATTCATAATTTCCTGAACAGTGATGTGACTAGTTTTCTCACTGGACTTAAACCCTACCTCACGGATAAAGTGTACCAGCACGCGTAAGAATTTTATTATCAGCGGCATAGTCAAATAGACCACACCATCCTCACCCCGGTATCAGAGACCGTGCCCTCCCATAGAAACTGTTATTAAGGAAAGAGACACAACTACAGATTCATTTTCCAGCGATTACGGGATCCTTTTATGTGCTGACCGCCTACCCGCTAATCTGGGGCTAGAACTTGAACAAACACTCATACATTTAGTTTGAGGTGTAACTGCTGTTGTGTTATTCTATGGAGTGCAAGATTTTTTCACAATCGGTAAATGAGAGCAAGATGAGTGAAGGCCTTTGCTAGCGCGTGTATGAATGACAGGAAATTAATTCTTTTGTGTGACCATTTTGTTAACTTGCTTACCTGGTAATATATATCTTTTCTGTATACCCTACATTGTTCCTTTAAGTGGGATAGTTGATAATTTGTTAACTCTGTTTAAAACCACCTCCTTTCCATTTGCTTAGTAAAGGGAAGAACAGCTGGGAAGAACAGGTTTTTTTTTCTATCACCTATACTTAATTTTGTAACACCTCTTTCAGAGTAATTAACTTCACTGTTAGGTTAACGTACCTATGTTCCTGATATTATCTATCTTTGGACTGGGTTTATCTTTGTCTAATAAGCGGGAAGGGCTTAGTCGATACCAATCTTCTTCACCCCTTCCAAACTTGTTATTTGCATTTGTGTACTTATGATAATTTATGTAATATCTAATTTATTTTAGTGATTGATGTTTAAAGTGAATAAAATCACATAAACTCATTTAGTTCTGTGTGTTGGATATACCCAAAGCCCAACTTTTCCCTTATTCGTTTAATATAGTGTGTATCAACGTCGCCTGTGTGTGTGAAAAAACACCAAATCGGTGTGCGCGCAGATGCGAGTCTGGAAAACTGGCAAATAATTGTTTGACCAGGAGAGCGGAAGAGAAGATTGAGAGAAGCGATTTGTCGTAAATAAGTCTGTCTTTACTCTCCTCCAGCACGCTGTGAAGCAACTATTTAATCTCTACATTTTCTATCACTGAGCTTTCCATCATCATTTTCACTCTAAACCGGACCACTATTTCTACGACTCTTTTCTCTCAAAATAAATTTACGACAGTGGTACAACAGAAAAAGAAGAAACGCAGGACACTGACGCATCGAACAGGCGTATAAGAACAGCAGTAAAAAGGAGTCCTAAGAAAACAGGTCCACAAGAAATACAGGACATGGACACATTTTATGGGCGTACAAGAGCAGTACAGAGGACAAGACAGGAAGAAATATATACAGTACATGAAAAGTATCAGCTTGACATAGAATCAGAATCCGATTCGTCAAGTGGGGAAGATAGAGTTATGGACTCCGACGAATATGAACAAGGCTACAGATCGGACGAGCTCGATCATAGAACGGACGATGAAGGCAATAGAATTTATTGGCCGAAAAATGAGAATAATGATCTTGGATGTATAAATCAGATAAAGACGAAGAGAATTAACAAAATGGATGAACCAAGTGTAAATGAGATAAAGAAGGAAATAAAAAGTACCTAAGAGGAGCCGATTTCAACACCTTGACAACAAGGAAGGTGCGGAAATTACTTGAAGTAAAGTTTGATACAGACTTATCACAAAGGCAACAAGAAATGCACAAACTTCTGATCTAAATGATAGATAAAGAGACAGATGTGGAGGATACAGGGAATGAAGATAATGTTAAGATCCCGTACCGCTTTGATGTCTGCTTTCAACAACCATTAGAGTCGTATTAAAATGTCCACCAATAACGGTAAAGTTCTTCCCAATTTTGTTTAGATCACTGATGAAGGTACAATGATAAGACGCGAATGCCAAAACGTGAGTGTGTAGTAACACTTAATCGTCCCTGTTTTTCTCACTGGTTCAAAAGGGAAAGAACAACCTGCAACAGCCAACTTCTTCTTTAACGGACCATAAAAGCTGAGGTGTTTTTTTCAAATCAAACAGAGGTTTATTTTCCAATGATGATTAAATGGTAAAATGAGGTTCTACGTCCAGTCATCAGGTCATCGAATTTGTTCATAATACATGCAGATTATAATCAACTAATATTTCAATGCTGGATTTCTGTGGTCCAGAATAACTTCTGTCACTGCGGTGACAATGGAAGGTTTTAACTCCGGTTTTTACGGTGTATTACTTCCACGTCCACGTAAGTTTGAGTATTATTATTCATTTCTTAATACCAGTCCTAGCATAGGCTTCCTTCCGAAGCTATAATATAAAACAGGACTATACAATAATGTGTCAGACCATTGACAAGGCGTTGGTCCTCCATTAGAAGTTATTTACCAATCTACGTCATCACTAAGGACCCACCAAAAAGCAAACGTCATATACCAATCTACAAATCGAGTGGTTAATACATTAAGACCTTGGCCTCTATGTTCAATAATAGTGCACAAAAGTGTGCTTATTAAAAATCTTACAATATCTCTCAGTTAAGTTCAGCGCCCATTTATGCGCAAACAACATTGTGACAATAAGCATATTGCAACAGATTACAAAGAAGAGGAAGAGGATAGACCGACCAGGAGAAAAAGTCGACAAACGGTTAATGAAGCAGAGCATAGTGTCTGAGAAGAGTGACGGTAGTCACAGACACGAAAGGAGTTACAGAGGACGAGAGAATAACAGAAGAATCAAGGAGGAAGGGAGCAAATATAGAAGTAGGAGTAGAGAACGTGAGTACCCAGTATACAACATGGATAACATACTCGCGGACAGGGCAGAAAGGCGGAGACGACATACAGAGACAACCAGTCAGGCTAGATGGAGAGGATTATCAGAAGCGGATAAACGATGGAAGGAGAGGAATAAAAATAGCGGCGTTTGCTAAGTCGTGAAGTACACGTTTAATGGAGTCATTCTCCGCCGAACATAACAGAAACCATATGGAAATGGATAAGAGATGACAGTCATGGAGAAATGACGGGAGTATTGAGAAGCCACGGGAAGGATGGCACAGACATATAGAAGAGATAGTTCTATAAAGAACGAATGTAGAAGTGAGAAGTCATGGACAAAATGGCAAAGAGATTTTTACGGCAGTAGCCGGAGTCTTGTGAAGACTTTCGGGAAAAATCATTTTTTTTTTTCTCCGTAATACAAGAAGAAAAGACAAATGTGTTAAGAACGTTCCAGGGAGGGAACGAGAAACATATAAAAACATTAAGTGCGGCGTTTGCTAGACTACAAATGAGAGTCTATGGAGGGTAACCCTCACCGAACAAATACAGAAGAAATTCAGACACGGGGAGACAGGGTGTTATAGAAAAGGAAAGAAAAGGAAGAAGCAAAAATAGAGGTTCCAGAGAGTGAACGGACACTGAGAAACCAAAAGAAAGTGACAAAAGAAGAAAAGGAGAAGTGTAAAGGAACAGGAAAGTGATACAGACATGACGTCACTGAAGAAACAGTGACAAAAGAAGAAATATGGAGAAACCATGAAACAAAGTAATAATTAGTGGACGTAAAAATAGAGTAAAGACAAATAGACGTAAGTAGAAAAGGAAGTCAAATGACAGGTCAGCAGCAGAAAAAACACGCAAGTAGGTAAAAGCGACAAAATGGTTTAAGATAGGTAGACATAAGAAGTTGAAAATATTTCCGCGTAGGAGATTATGGACAAACGTCTAGTTAGAAAAGGGTGGACGGAAGGATGGCAATTCAGTGTTGCCATGATAGTAAATGGCTCACGCCATCATGAATTATGTATATAGAAAGACACGACAGAAGACATGTTTAGGCTCTATACGAGAGAAGAAAGAGACTAAACAATTCACACCAGGTGTTTGGTGAGAGACAAGAATAGAATATGATGGGTTTACGTATATGACAATAGGAGTGACTGGATGACTAAA
This sequence comes from Oreohelix idahoensis, assembly GCA_024509875.1. Classification (NCBI taxonomy): domain Eukaryota; kingdom Metazoa; phylum Mollusca; class Gastropoda; order Stylommatophora; family Oreohelicidae; genus Oreohelix; species Oreohelix idahoensis. The sequence goes on along the minus strand of JAMPIV010018901.1, from coordinate 320,798 downwards.
AGGAAATAAACTTTGTATGGATAAGTACACAGTTGGCAGAATGTGAGTGAGAAAGACAAGGGTTAAGAACAGTCATAAATGTAAAGAGGAAAGGTCACTTAAGTGACGGGAAAAGAGTAATTCTCTAGTTTTTGGTACGATAATATGTTGTAACATACGAAAATAATGACATGTTAAGTGATATGAAAATATAAATGAAGACCACTAAGGAAGTGGAATGTATAACATGTCAAAAGTATGTATTTGAAATCACGTAACATGAGCAGATATGACAAAGGAAAGATAAGTGTTCGAAAATGGCAGGTAAACATTTCTCCCAGGGATAGACAGGGGGACGACAGTAGAATAAGACTACGACGACAGAATGGTTTACTTAGACATGTCGATAACTAAATGGCTCATGTAGACATGAAAAGGTGTACATAATAAGACAGGACACAGAGCAGGTTCTGAATATAGTAAAAGAAATGGTAAAAGAAAACCACACCAGGTGTGTGATACATTAAAATTGTTAGCAAAAGGTTGTGCGTGGGTGATAGCAGAAATGAAAGAGTGATTGTCAGGAAATAAACTTGGTCGATTGTGAATGAAAGAGATGGAGAAATATAAATTGTTCTTCATTGGAAATATGAAAGGGAAGATGATGTTGATGAATGTATTAAGGAAGAACTTACACATTGTATAATTCTGTGATGGACCACTATTGTAGAGGTCAAAGTGACAGCAACGGTCCATTCACGTGTAAATAAACAGTATTTCAGTTAACCATGGCGTTATGTCATCGCTCGCAGTGTGTGTGACTGTTATAATTATGCATTATGTCAACGCTAATAAAAGAGGCAAAGAACCTGGGCAGGCAGGCGGCCATACAGAAGAATATTGATACAGCGACCACGGCTGCCACATGTCTTTAATACTATTCGATAGCAATTTACTTATGCCCTTTCATCAAAACAAAATTGAAAAAGTATAACATATGGGTGCAAGTATAAATGTGTATGTGAAGGAGTTGTTTTATTCGTGTATTTGTTACCTATTATTGCCAATATTTCAATGCACATGTCTTTGTAAATTTCCACGGAATGTGAATAAGGTTGTTAAAAAAATTTAAAAACATGAGAGAACTGAGACAAAAAAAGGTGCTCTCCGGTTGAGGCCCTTGACTCCTGCGATCACCCCAAATGCGGGTGACTCGGGTGCGTAATTTTTTCGTAGGATCGACTACGTTCGCGCTATTTCCTGATTAATGCAATAAACATGAGTGGTGGATATTGTACGCAATTTATTTGACATTGTTAGATATCATTATATGAGGAGACGTAATATACTCGTACATTACATAAAACAAAACCGAATGAAGAATGTCATTGAATTCGAAGATTTGTGATTCATACGTGTTGTCTATATAATTGGCAAGATATGCAATAGTACAATTAAAACCAAAAAAAGTTAAACCTTCCTAAAACGATTCGCACCAAACCCGACTTGCACCCATTCCGACAAGGATCCGGGCTAAGCCGGGTATGACCTCTAGAACTACATTGTAGAGGCCACCATCCTGACAGGTTGTGGTAGCGGGAAGAAAGTCTGCATACTAAGAATCCCGATGATACCCTACGATCCGCCGTTCAATTTTAAGAGACTCCACTTCCCTATAAAAGTCTTTTTTTCAATGACCATTAATAAAGCACAAGGCCAAACGCTTCACGTGGCTGCCGTCGACTTGAGCGATGAGTGCTTCTCATATGGCCAACTGTATGTGGCATTTTCCCGAGTTAGCACACCGGAACACTTATACGTGTTGTCACCAAGTGACTGTACTTCCAATGTCGTCTACAAAGAAGCCCTTACTTAAATTTTTTTTGGTTTGAAGCACACCTCAATGCAATACTACAATTAAAACCAAAAAAAGTTAAACCTTCCTAAAACGATTCGCACAAAACCCGACTTGCACCCATTGCGACCTGGATCCGGACTAGGTCGGATATGACCACTAATATATATATATATATATATATATATATATATATATATATATATATATATATATATATATATATATATATATATATATATATATATATATATGTTTGCGGAATGCAAATTCACTAATATAAGGCCAAAGTTGGGCCCTACATTGTTCTGGGTCCGGCACTAGAAAGGGAGGATCTCCATAAAAGCCTCCGGGTAGGGTGCAAGGGGGTTACCTTCGCTTTTCAAGTAAAAGTACAGCGGTAACTCTTCCTCGTAACCGATTAGTATTTTGGGTTACTTTTCAGTTTAGATTGCTATGTACCAGTCTTGAATTATAGATGCCAGTCATGGGCAGTGACTACAACCCAGAAAAGACCAGCTCCAAACCTCAGAAATGAGGTATCCTAAGAAGGTGGTTGAAGTAAAAAGAAGAGACATGGTCTGCAACCAGATGAACGCTATGATCTCAAAACCTAGCCCCTGCAGACCCACGTGGAACAGCCCAAATTACAACGGTTTGGTCACGTATAGAAAACGGAAGAAGAACGGCTACCACGACAAATATGGGAAACCAAGAACCAGGGGTGCAGACCTCCAGGACGACCCAGCGTTCGGTGGGAGGATAACTTAAGACAATCTCTGAAGGACCGAGGACTAGATTGAAACCAGGCCAGGAGAAAAACAACCGATAGGATAGTATGGCGCTCTCTCTGGCAATACTCTACACTCCAGAGTAGAAGAGAAACGACTAAGTTGTTTAACTAGGGCTGCTGAGCTTCTCGTTCTTTTGCAGCCGATACCAAGAAGACTCCTTGATATTGACTATGTCACAATACGGTTTTGTGCATGTAATTTTGAGACCTTCTCTCTCACTCATCGTCCTATTAGTTGGCATTTTTTATACACCTACATTTTTTGCCTAGCCGCACCCAGATTTGTTTGCATTTCATGAGGTGAACTGTAGTATTAGCAGGCTAATTGAACAGGTCAGCGAATAATACTTTTATCACTTAAGTCATCTAGCCACATTTGATAGAGACGATCTTTGTTGACCCAAGGTGGTCGCGCACTATAGGCGGAAAGAAAGCCAGATTGGCTGCCTAAGAAATCCGTCTGAGGAATGTACGCGTAAACACTGATGATAATTAGATAATCGCTCACGCTGGCTCATTTCCGTAGCAATAATACAGATAACCCATCTGGGGAGATTATGGTGCGAAAGGCATTTAGACAGGAAATGCGTTTACATATGTGTTTGTGAGTTTGTAAACAGGGCAATCGGAAGAATTACCGACATATGTGAAAGAGGTCACGCGTTGAAATTTAAAAAATTGATATTTTAAAACACGCGGGGGATAGAAATGAGTTAACACTCCGACCCACCTAGTTCTAAAGAGATTGGATTGGTTTAATTTTAGAGACGGAATAGACATTGGATTTCATTGGCAAATTTATCGGAAATACAATCTGGGACTTACTGAGAAATGGAAATATAATCTAGCGAAATTGGAGACACAAATCAGACTGCAACGCAACGTCAAATTAGCAACTCCCAGGAGCTAGAGAGATATCGGATTAGTATTCCAGAATTAAAAGTGACAGATCAAAGTATTTGGGTGTCTTTATAATTTAAAATAGAACCCGAAATTTTAAATACAAAGACTGGAAACTTCAGGAATCAGAATCCGGTAATTAGAGGAATAGTACAATTTCCCAGACCAGTGTTCGAAGCATCTAATCAAAGTGCTGCGTCCGTACATCTGTACGAGGAGATTATATATCCCATTTGGGGTAAGTGTAAACATTTATTTTACCATGCGAATGTGACATATCTGTACTTGCTAAGTGGTTGTACAAGTCATAGGAGGCTGGCACCTGAACATATGAAAATAGTATGTTCATAAAACACTACAGCAAGCACTGGTGTTTGTTTTATGCTAATTCGCTCAGAAAAGCGAAAGCAGCAGCAACCCCAGACTCCGAATGGAGCAGTGAGAAGTGATGATTACATCACACGTGCCTAAAGTGTATAGTATCATTTTGTGAGATATATGAACCTTGTTAATTGTAATTCAGGCAAGCCATTGCCCTCGCGCTGTCCAGGCACATTTTCCCCATTAAGGTAACCAGAAGAATTATGGAGATTTCTAATAAGTATTCAGAGAATAAGTATTCAGAGAGGCTAACATTGGTGGGTGGACAGCGAGACAATACGCCTGTTAATTTGCAGCCCACAAATGTACTTAGCAGAGGCATTAGCTCTTTTATTTTACCTAACGTTCGTGGTACGAAGCTATCAGACTGTTCGTGGTACGAAGCTGCAAGACTAAATTTTCTACGCCACTAGTGTGAGTCAAGAGCAGGGATTCAACACTAACCACCTACGTTGGACGGGTTGTGTGAAGAAGTGCCCTCATCACAAAAGAATTAACGATACCACGGCTCAGGACTCACTTACTCCAGCTAAGTTCTTATTAAAGGAAACAGCATAAGGAAATAATTTTTATAAATCCTCACCCCTATCTCAGTGAGACACTTTTTTTTATGAACATCTAAAATTCACCATCATTCCATCGTTATTTTAACCTGTTAAAAATTATTGATTAGTAAATTTGTTACACGTTATTTTAAAACAAAACAAGCATTGTTGATTCAGTTATTATAGGTATGACCGCAAACGTATGAGCAAGACTCTTAACATATATACACCTAATCATATAGCAAGTACCTATACAAGGAATTTCGCTGGATTTACACTAGCTGGGGGCTTGAACGGGCTAAATCCATTGCTTAATGCTTCACAAAAGGCGACTTATCAGATATAAGTTAATAGTTCTCAGCCCTAAGCAGCATTGTTCTTGACTTCTGAAAATATCTTGTGGACACTACCTTGAGATAGAAGCATCATTATCCTTCCGTCTACAACTCTGCTAAGAGCAGTCTTGTGCGAAGGTAGAGGACACCTTTGAAGACCCATATTAGATACTCTTGAGTTTGGCCACTGGTAGACTCTACTGCATAGCTAAGAGGAGACAAATCCGTGACAGTCTACACCGTAGATTTAGGCTTTTCCTGAGGCTTTTCTCCCATTCCGAAATGCGTTGAGTTTTAGCCATGAGCCCCAGTCTCTCCAGCTTGGCTTGCATTTTAAAGATTCTCACATCTGGTCCGAAGCTAGAAGGTAGAAGCGTGTGGCATACTATGCATTCCCCGCCATCCAAGGGGGCTCTCCAAATAAGCAGAGCTAAAATACTGTGCTCTGATTCTGGGCTCTCCCAAGGAATTGTCACACTCTGAACAGAGCCACCTTTCAGCTCCCCCTACCTATCGTGGGTCCGTAGTGAGTCCCTCCTGCATGCAGCCAACTAAGTAAAAACCAGAGTTACGTCTGGGGCTCAAGTAACGCCTCCAAGGCTAGTGTGCAATGCTGTGTTCTCAACATGTTTCACAACAACGGGAATCCCTGGAAGTGTGTGGATGAATTCATGAGTCAATAAGTGTGTACTTAGCCTCACAGACAGACGTTCACTTCCACATATGTATACTATAGCATTGTGCTTAGCTGATGATCATATAAGGATGACTCCAGACATGCCTCTACGCATAAACGACTACGTAGTATGTAGCATTAGTATTTTGGGATTGTATATATGTGTTTGATATGTTGTTTTTTTTTTTTTTTAGGTGTATAAGCGCTCAGTGGTTGTTCGGTGCTACGTGATGTTTGTGTTTTTAGGTGTATAAGCGCTGTGTGGCTGTTCGGTGCTATTTAATGTTTGTGTTTTTAGGTTTATAAGCGTCCTAAGGCTGTTTAGTACTACTTGACGTTTGTGTTGTCAGGTGTATAAGTGCTTTAGGGCTGTTTGGTGCTACTTGACGTTTGTGTTTTCAGGTGTATAAGCACTCTAGGGCTGTTTGGTGCTACTTGACGTTTGTGTTTTCATGTGTATAAGCGCTCTAGGGCTGTTTGGTGCTACTTGACGTTTGTCTTTTTAGTTGTATAAGCAGTCTAGGGCTGTTTGGTGATACTTGACGTTAGTGTTTTTAATGTGCATAAACGCTCTAGTGTTGTTTGGTGTTACCTGAAGTTAGCGTTTTTATGTGTATAAACGCTCTAAAGCTGTTTGGTGTTACTTGACGTTAGTGTTTTTAATTGTATAAGCGCTCAGGTCAGTTTGGTGCTACAAGACTTTAGTGTTATTTTATGTGTGTATAAGCGCTCTATGGCTGTTTGGTGCTACTTTATGTTTGTGTTGTTATGTGTTTAAGCGCTCTAAAGCTGTTTGGTGCTACTTAACGTTAGTGTTTTTATGTATATAAGCACTCTAAGGCTGTTTGGTACTATTTGACGTTTGTCTTTTTAGGTGTTTAAGCGCTCTAAGGCTGTTTGTGGCAACTTAACGTTTGTGTTTTTATGTGTTTAAGTGCTCTAAAGCTGTTTGGTACTACTTAACGTTTGTGTTTTTAAGTAAATAAGTGCCCTAAACCATTTTGGTGCTACTCGAGGTTGTTTTTTTGTGTGTGTGTATATGCGCTCTAAAGCTGTTGGGTGCTACATGTCGTTAGTTTTTGTATGTGTTTATGCGATCTAAAGCTGTTTGGTGCTACTTGACATTTGAGTTTGTATGTGTATAAGCGCTCTAGGACTGTTTGGTGCTACTTGACATTTGAGTTTGTATGTGTATAAGCGCTATAGGGCTGTTTGGTGCTACTTGACATTTGAGTTTGTATGTGTATAAGCGCTCTAGAAGGCTGTTTGGTGCTACTTGACGTTTGAGTTTTAGTTTATGCACGTTTGTATTTGAGCGTCCGATGTGCACAGTAGTTAGAATGCTTCCCTCTGACTGCATAGTTGTCTAGTTCCGGTTTCGAATCCTAGTAGCGTTACACTATACCCACCTATAAATGGGTATCTGACTCTGCTCTCTAGTTAGAGAAGGGAAAGACAGCGAGAAAAGGAAATGGTCATTCCAAACTAAAAGAGCTGAACCTAGTAGGGTTTAGACCGTAACACGTTATTTCATTACACCAGTATCTGCTTTACCTTTACGTTTGTCACGTTATTTCATTACACCAGTATCTGCTTTACCTTTACGTTTGTCACGTTATTTCATTACACCAGTATCTGCTTTACCTTTACGTTTGTCACGTTATTTCATTACGAGAGTATCTGCTTTACCTTTTACGTTTGTCACGTTATTTCATTACACCAGTATCAACTTTACCTTTAAGTTTGTCATGTTATTTCATTACACCAGTATATGTTTTACCTTTACGTTTGTCACGTTATTTCATTACACCGGTATCTGCTTTACCTTTACGTTTGTCACGTTATTTCGTTACACCAGTATCTGTTTTACCTTTACGTTTGTCACGTTATTTCATTACACCAGTATCTGCTTTACGTTTACGTTTGTATCTGTGGGTGTAGACCGTAACACGTTATTTCATTACACCAGTATCTGCTTTACCTTTACGTTTATATCTGTGGGTGTAGACCGTAACACGTTATTTCATTACACCAGTATCTGCTTTACCTTTACGTTTATATCTGTGGGTGTAGACCGTAACACGTTATTTCATTACACCAGTATCTGCTTTACCTTTACGTTTGTATCTGTGGATGTACGAGCGAGTCGGACTTAGTATCTTTGTCTGATGCGTTTATTGTGTGTGGTTTATGGTATATTTTTAACATACGGGTTCTGAGTACGTATGTCTGTGTGTGTTTTACACCACGGCACAGACCAGGCCCTGTTAGCTTAGCTGTAACTTATAGTACACGTGGTCCATTTGGAAACCTCAACATAACGCCTAATTACCAATGATCAGCGTTCTTTTCGCCTTGACCTGACATCAGTTACAGCGAACGAGCATAAGTCTCTAGTGTCTCATAATATATCAAAATCACGTGGGTGTAAACAGGGAACTACCCTTCTTTCGGCATAGATTTGAGACAGAGATTACTTCATTATTAGGGCTAACATCTGCTTCTCTTTATCTTCTTGATTTCAAATTTATTCTTTCAGCTTTTCACATCTTTTATATCCCCCTCACCAAAACCAGGTTTACTTCATGCGATTTGTATATAACTATTATATTTATTTATTTCTGAAATATTGCCGACAATTTTTTTTCTAATATACTCATGCCTGTTTTCACTCCTCTTTGCTTCTTTCTTCCAACAATTTTCACTCTGTTTTCTGAGCATTCATATCGATTCTTCGTATTAGTCAACGTATGTATTTGCTTGTACATGTCGTTTGTGTTCTTCTGAACATTTTCTAGTTAATATTTCAACTGCAAAAGGAAACTACACAAGAATCCCATCAACGTTTCCAATCCATATCTAATTGACGAAAACATTGTGTATAACCTCTGAAGGGTTCCATTTATGACATATCATGTATTCCCCCCTCCCCATAACATACTCAATTGCTGAAATTAAAACGACCTCCGCTGTCATCTAATCTAAATTAACTATCGGTCAACAGGTAATTTCTAACAATGGGAGTTTCTTTTCCTTCTTATAATTTTAGCCTCGGATAAATTTCAGCGTAACGTAAATACAGTAAAAATTAAAGTAATGAAAGTAAACATTAAACAAATGGTATTCTTTGACAGCTCCACTCAACAAAGCAAAGATGTAGCTATTGAAGATTATGCTATTTCAGGCCTATATTGATGAAAGAACAGTAGTAGGAACAAACTGCTTTTTTTAAGAGTAAAGTAACATATGAAAGTTCGACGAGCACAGTGTAAAAATTAACACAAGATTTTAAACACAAATTTTTAGATTACATTTATGGAAGAAAGAAAAACTGAAAATGCCACTTATTTCATAAAGCATGCACTGTGACAAAAACTCATTAATTTGCATGATCGTGGAGAGTGGTCGACAAATTGCTAGAGGTATATTGAATATAAGAGAATAGCAAGCGATAACCTTACACTGTATTTTTTAAAATGGCTGACTGATTAATTGATAGCTGATAATTTTTACATAATATATTATTTCTACGCTTTTTGAGAAAATCCGGTGTATGGTGGCGTATGTCCAAAAATTGACCAAGGGCATTGATTAACTGAAAGAATCAGGGTTCAACATTTCTACAAATTAAATAAAGTACGCGAGCAATAAAATAGTAAAACTAAAGAGATTAATGACTTGCATTAAAGGGTGCGCAGTAAACATTATTGGTAATTGGAAAACTAATTAAGACAGATTAATTCCATTGCAAAGCAAGAATTTACAATGCTAGAAGGAAAAATTTGTTCTTCCTTGTGTTCGAACGATACTTCAAATACTTGGATGTACCATTCTGACGACATCGATTACCTGTAGCAATTCCTATAGTTTTGTTTATTTTTTATATGCATTTAAATTAGTTTTCACTGTCTTTTCTTTTCGTCATTTTCATTAAGCTTTTCGTCTAACATCGCCTTACTGCAGTCCTTATTTTTGTGACAAAACATCTGAACATACTCTTTTGTGTGATCTCTCACACCTTATGCCCTCCGGCAGTATCCTTTCTTTTTCTTCATTTTTCTCACTCGTCGCTTTTATTTCGAATAAATCATGCCTTTTCATTTGTATTTTCATTATTTTGCTTTATGATGGACATAGCATAGTGAAGTCTCTAACACGCCACTTCCCTATGGCAGTAATTGCTACGGGAGTAATGCGTATCTTATTGTTTACCACTCCTCAGACGTATTTACACTTCGCCAGGTTTGGTGACCCGGCCGCGATAATATTTTATCGCATAATCTGTCTGACTCTCTTTTCAAGCGAAGGTGTATTGTTTATTCAAGCTACGTTGGGAAGAAGTGTTTAATAAAACCAGATTTGTTTGTCTGGCGAAACAGGATAACCCGTGCACTAGGCGGAACTTATGATATAATCGCTTCCGGTCCTTGGTTAAAAAGTTATCATGGATTTATTACATTTTAGACAATATGAGTCTACAAATGTGTTGGTGAAAGTGTATGCAAGACATCACATTACCATATATGGGAGACGTGACCTTTTGAGAAAATTTTCCGTGTAGAAACTATTTTGAAAGTGCCACACCCGACCTGTTTGAAATGATTGGATCTTTCTGATTAGATTCATAACATCACTGGAGGGAATATAGGCTGACAATTTCATAGTTTTATTTCTCTGTGATTTGCACGCTCGCCAAGACAACATCAGACCTTCGCCAGAGGAAGAACTAGATTCCTAATTCGTAATTGTTATCCGAACCTTTTATTGGAGAACCAGATTGTGGTAAAGTGGGATGATATAAATAGTTATAGGGGACTTAATGTAATGACTGAGATCAGCTGTGAAGGTATCTGTATCTAATAAGTGTGGTGTATTACAGATGACCTTACTTGCTACCACATTTATACCTCAGTCAGAATTATTCTGGAATATTGTGACGACTACGTTGAATGTCTAGGGTTATGATAATGATGAAGTGTAAGTCACAACAACAACAGACAGATAAACAATTTGATTTATTCCACAACACTTTTCAACAGTGTGACACTCACACACATATAACACTCTATAAGACTATCTTAAATGAGTCAAGTGTTAAAGTTTAAAAATATATGTATTAATTCCTTTCAATAATAGATATCCTGATTCAACTACACAGTGAACCAGGAATCACAATCAACTGTAATTACAAGTTGTATGGACACAATTTATCGATATGATCTTTGTATTGACATATTCTATTATTATTATTCTATGTGTGTAAGTTGTGATGAGGTACTATGAGGTAATACTGGCTTGTTCAAGCTTGGTTGTTGTTTGTCATCATGACTTCAAGTGTTTGCTTATGGTGGAAATAGTATTGGGAAAAGTTCACAGTTCCTGTCAATTGAAACAATTTATTGTCCCTCTTTAATTAATATACTGTCAATTTTAGAGGGGGGGGGGGGGGGGGGCACATAGGATTGAGCTGCTCTGGCCACAGAATCTTATCTTCTGTGATGGGGGCAGGAAACAGTCTCCTCTGCTCGCTTCCTTCACTGTGTTCTTGAGACACCTCACTGGTCGCTATCTGGATCAAGGGGTATGCTATCAGCCTCTGGATTCAGCAAAACTCAGACCAGGTGCTGCTTCAATAAGTTAGGACCACGGTCCCTGAAACAAGAAGGTTGTACCTCCTACTTCAGAACTAATTTATAATCTGTTTCCACACTGAACACAATACATAACAAACACTGAGTTCAGAGCGGTAGGCCAACTGCTAGCTTCATCTGAAACAATTTACACCAGTATTCTTTTCCTTAATGGTTACTACGCCTCTGCAATTCCAGCATTAGTTCCTTCTAGTCAATAAGATAGGTGTCAGTGTACTATTTGGCGATCCCATGCAGATATACTTCTCTCCGACAAGTTTTGTTCAGGTTGGAGCAATATCTAGGCTTTGCCTCATGTTTGCTACTGTACCACACACATATACAGACATAAATTATCAATTCACATTCAATTTTCATCAAAAAGATATCAAATATGTCAATATTACCACACTTCATGGAAATAATAAACAAATACGTTGACTGGCGATGAATTATGGCACAAATTCCGATCTGCCTCTGTCCCAGGCTTTTATTTAGAAAAATATGATCTGGATCTCAACGCACTGTTTCTTAGTAAGTTTATTCTAAAATGTGGCACTGAACAGACGCTCCTAATTGACTATATCCACGGGTCTAGCCAATAGGACCATGTTTACGAAAGCTTTTGAAAAAATTTACTCTTCCTACGTTTCCCCTAACAACCAAAAATAGTATTTGCAGTCCGACTAATCATGTTTAGCCTTACATATCATTCCCGCCAATCAAATCGGATTTAACATGGTGGCCTATTTCCCGTAAAATGGTGGTTTCAAAACATGCCACTGTGCGATTATGATTTGGTGCTGTTAGACATCCTCACTATTTTCTTTTGGCTATAAATTGTTAATTCCTAGACTATTTGCGTAACACTTAACATATTCTTTGTCAGCAAGTCCTAAGGAACCCAAATATGTAAATTTAATGGAGCTAAGTGGCTGCGTTCAAAATATGCATTTTCTTCTACCTCCCGTTCACTTCGATACGATGTGGTGTCTCGGTACTGTCAGGCTTTCAGACATAAAACAGTATAATGTTTACTAATAAGCATTAAACAGGTTTTTAAACCTAACCCTCGTATTGGTAGTGTTTTTTATCACTGTCTATTTGAAAAAAAGTTAGTGCTTCATGCCTTTCGCGTTGGGGGTGGCATTATTTTATATCGCGCGACTGCGTGTTAGTGTTGCATGCGTCCCCTCAGTACCTCTCTCTCTCTCTCTCTCTCTACTCTAAGTCCATCTGTCTTTTCGTTTATGTTAACGTAGTGTATAAAATGAAATTAATGCTAGTATTAATCTAGGTCATTAATCAGCTTGCGTATCTCAAGGTTTTCTAAGAAATACAGTACTAGTTTTATTTGTAGAACGCGTGTATTGATGCAGTAGGCTTTACTATCAATTGTGAAAGCGTTACAATATGCAGACGAAGTAGAAAAAGGGGGATTTTTGTAAGCCATTGTGACAGCACTGGTCTTTTACCATTCTTCTTTCCTTTTATTATATTAATTCGTTAGGCTTTACATTTACTTTTTAATTTATATATATGGATTTAGAATATTTCACGACACAGATAAGACTTATAAAGCACAGGAAGTCTCTTTCAAAATTTTAATAAGGAACACTGGAATTAGGAACTTGAAGAAACACGGAGTCAGAAGGGGCAATCTATTGTAAAATTAAAAGAAATCCCAGACACGTGTTGTAAGAGAACGATTCGTCTCTTTTATTCATCTGGGCGACAAGTCTGTAGCCAGGATTGGCGTAAGTTGTGATTTACATTTCGTATTTTATTACTAACATGTGAACTAACATATATATGTATATATTACCATGTGAATTTGGTTGTGTGAACCTCGGTATTGGATGTCAAAGTCATTTGAGGCTGGCAACCTCAGTGTATAGAATGATGATTCATGAACCACCACTGCACGGGCTGGTGATTGCTTTATTGATAGTTTCTTAAAGAGAACTAAATCATAAAGAAGTTCCAGGTTCTCTATGGAGCAATAGGGAAAGATGAAAGAAATGATGTACATTCTAAGAATAATACTTACATTTTTAAAGCAGTGTAAATGTCCCTATAAACACATTCACTTTAAAATTAATGTAAGTTTTCAAGCTCTAAACGAGTGTAAATGTCTATGTGAAAATATTCATTTAAAACGAATAGAAGTTTCAAACTTTTCCACAAGTTTAAATGTAAATGAAACATGAATGAATTTATATTGTGAACACTTTTCAAACAGTGGAGATGTAAATGTAACACATATTATATCTGTACGTTTAGCCTTTTCATTTAAATGTAGTGTAAAGCTTAAGCTATTCAGTTTAAATGTAAAGGACGTTTTATCCCGAGGGATTAAATTTAATTCTCATCGAGGGTAAACTGAGTTAAGTGGGATGGTGAAATAGAAGAGGGGGAACACATAACTATGTGTCGGAAAACGCCATACTCAGAAGAGCGTTCTTTTCTATTCTTCTATCACAGTTATTGGTGGTACCAGCAGAACGTACTATTTCTGGAACAAGACGGGATCAGTGGCCTACGCTTTAAGACAAAGGACGCACTGTGTAGACTTTCCTTGAAGTTTCTCGGAGACGAGCTACACCCGACAACCTTGACCAGAGACGAGTGATCAGTGTGAAAAGACAGAATCGTCATTGGCAGCTAAGTTCAAACATATGCTGCCACATGAACTTCTTAACCCTTTTTGCAATCCCCAAATACGAGGATGATAGCTTTTCTTTATCAATAACTATTCCAATTATTTTCAAACTGTTACAACTAAAGTGATTATTAAATGTTGGTATTTGTAATGTTACAAATTTAACTTCAATTTAATCCTTTAAATGTACTACATGTTTTTCTCAGTCAAAGTTACTAAACACACACTCTAAACAGAGCTATATATATATTATAATAATAATTCCACTGATTAAATCAGGGATGGGGACTTAAACGAGCTGATAGATAAGTGCTTAAATTCTTCAAAAAAGTGGTCGGCAGGTTACAGAAATAACGTGCTCAGCGACAGCCAGCATTGTTTTCGCTTACCTGGATTTCTTGTGAAGACTCCCATGTGATAGAAGCTTTACTACTCTTCTATTTACATTTCTGCCAAGAGTAATCTTGTGTACAAATAGACTCCATTGAAGCCTATATTATATACTCTTGAGTTTTGGCCATTGTTGGACCATTACTGCAAAGCAGGAGAGGCAATACAGTCACAATTTTCTCGTAAGAAGTTGTTGGTTTCATATATTCTGTGATGAGACAAAGAAAGAACAGACTTACTACTCTCTAAGGTAACTCGTAGAAGGTATTTAATATGAGGCTGTACATCCTCACCATGTAAAACTAATTCTTAAAAAGCCACCTCTCCAACAGCATGGGAATGCTTGCTGAAGTGAGCCACCTCTCCAACAGCATGGGAATGCTTGCTGAAGTGAGCCACCTCTCCAACAGCATGGGAATGCTTGCTGAAGTGAGCCACCTCTCCAACAGCATGGGAATGCTTGCTGAAGTGAGCCACCTCTCCAACAGCATGGGAATGCTTGCTGCAGTGAGCCACCTCCCCAACAGCATGGGAATGCTTGCTGCAGTGTTAATGCAAAGGTACCAGCTGCAGAAGTCGACCCGTGGTCCTTAAGAAGAAAAAGGGGAAATTATGATTATGCTAAAGTACGTCTTATTTTTAGTGCTTTGAAACTCAAACGAGGTCTTTGGTGGTTGTTGATGTTTAATATGTTAATGCTGGATCCTGACCGACTTTGTTTGCCCTTGAACTAAATTATATGAAAGTGTAACTTTCATATAATCTCCAGGGCAATAGAGGCAGAGTAGACCAAAAAAAAAAAGAACATGGAGAAGAGAAATGGAGACAGAAGTCAAAAATCACCAGGAAGACCTTGAAAGAACTTGAGCTGATGGCACGTGACAGGAGTGCTTGAGCAATATGTTAGTGTTGAGATGCCTATTGCATCCCTATGGGGAACTAAATGGGCTTTTGCACTGTATACTTTCAAACTTCATTTGTAAGAAGAGGAGGTGAGAGAACAATAGACGGGGAAAAAAACATCACTCACCGGAGAAGAAAGCAACTGGAGACTACAAAAAATATGTGAACGAGCAAGTGAGTGAAGGTACTAGTTTGTTTGTTGAATTTTAAGGACGGCTTTGTACAAAGGCTTGGATTTGTTTTGTGCATCGGGGAATCTCCCGGTTCAATACCCATATGGGTTATAAATTATGGGGGTAAACTAGTCGTGTTCCTGTTTCAATAATGTACATATGAAGACGTTGAGAGAGCGTTGGGCTAAATTTGGTTGACGGCCTATGCCTCCTTAGGCATGCATAAAACACAAGAAAATTAATAACACTGGTTGTATTTTCCTGAAGAATGACAACAAGGCGCATACTATTTGATCATGCTAAAATCCAAACATATACCATTTTATTTTTTCGATCTACTGTATCTCTTCTGAAGTATAATTAACGTACATGATTATTTACTGCTAGCAATTGTCTCAGAAATATTCCATCACCAACCAACGAACTGTCATTACGGTCACGTACGGTCGCAAGCAAATTAGAGCATGATCGTACCCTCATAAGGCTTGGGCAGGACTGCTAGCAGAGGCGGCGTGGCCTATAGTCCACACATAGCGTAAAAAAGACCCTGATGCCATCTAAGAACAGTCTATGCTAATGACGTATGAGCCCGTTGAAGTGAAAACAAAAGCAGATGCGAAGCCGGCACGCAATAAACTTAAACTTTGGGCGGCGGCTGACTGTGAGAGGCTGAGAAATGCATAAGAATGAACGCAAGAGTTTGAGGGAATGGCAACTGTACGAAGAATCTGGTGCACCTGCGCACCTGATATTGGCAAAACTGAATATACACATATTATTGTTCGTCTGTTGTGCCCCTACTAAGACACCACATGGCGTGATGGCCTCGGACTGCTTTGACGATCGGCGGCGTGTACGGATCAAAGCAAGAACAGAAGATTTCATATGATACACCCGGCAGGGGACTGCTCAGAAGTACATTGATGCTATTAATGAAAACTAATCTACGTTTTACCAGTAGAAGAGCCTATAAAAAACTTTGCGCGGTAACACAACTTGTAACGTCATTCATAATTCTGAGGTTCTTCTCTCTGTACAAACTTCATCTTATCAGAAACTCTAGCAGCTGCATGAGAGTAAAAAATGTCCAGAGGAACTGAAACCTGGGATAAAGTTATGTATATTTCTGATAAGAGGTCGAGACTGAAGTATTCAGTAATTCTATTATGACTATTCTGAGATCAAAGATGACATTTTGGCTTTTATTTTGTTCGAAAATAATTCACGAAGTTGACCTTCCGGCGCACGAGTCCCTCAGACTGCAAAAATACTTTTAAGACAAAGTTTATTACGTCCCGTACTTTCCATGAACCAGTAAAGTAAATATTTTTTTAAGTTGATATGAGTCTGGCCATGGGCAATAATTCTAATATGAACATGGTTATCACATTCTGTAGCGATCTACACAACTATGTCATTGGAATTTTATCTGGGCTCTCTAATCATTTTAATTTATCTTTTTTTAATTAAGAAAATTTTGCCGACTTTTTGTTGAAGTATACTGCGCAACCAGTTCAGAGCTCTAGACACAAGGTGCCGGTTCCGAGTGGTTGTCTATCATTAGCGAAAGCGATTATGTGCAAAATCTATGCATCAAGAAAAAAATGAAGAAAAAAAGAAAAATGAACTGAGCATAAAACTTCGGCTCATTGATGTCATAAGGATGCTGACTAACATGGTAGGTTCGTGGTTGGTTCTGGGGCAAACTTCAGCATCATGTACAATACGTGAACGTGTATTGGGCATGTCACTATTGCATCGCATTTATTACAGTCTAAGCATCTACAGTGATTTAAAGTTGGGCCTTCCATGGGTAGCAAGAGAACAGATCCGATTCGACGATGAGGTGCGTTGATGGGAGCGCTGGTCTACGCAATCCGCGGCAAAAGTGTCCGAGAACTTCGTATTATGGTTAATTCAGATTGACTCACCAGTCATACGTATGCTATAAATGGGTACGATGGAACCATTTGAGAATTTAATTATTGTGTGTGTGTTTATTTGGGGGGGGGGGGGGGGGGAAGGCAAGTTTTTTGTTTTTTATTTTAGGATAGGTAAATGTATAGACGATGAAATATTAAAAAAATTAAAAGTGAATACTGCGGCGCAACCCCACGCTCTCGAT
This sequence comes from Oreohelix idahoensis, assembly GCA_024509875.1. Lineage (NCBI taxonomy): Eukaryota > Metazoa > Mollusca > Gastropoda > Stylommatophora > Oreohelicidae > Oreohelix > Oreohelix idahoensis. Next base: position 303,451 of record JAMPIV010018901.1, on the reverse strand, counting down.
CTAATGAGGCACCTATACATTAGTGAAAATGATCCAACACATTCAATCTCCTTACGACTGTGCTTATGGATATCAGCTACGGGACTACCTTTAAGTTGGTTTCCCTGCAAGAGGACCAACAGCAGTCTTGGCCCAATAAAAAGCGAACTGGTGAAGGATCTCCAAATATAACGTGGCTATCCCATTATTCTGATGTAAAAGTCGGATAAATACAGGCTACCTCGTTTAGCAAGTAACATCAACGGACCCTATTGATAAGAGTCATTATTGAGGCGAATATTGGTGTTACGTAGATCCCATATTATCTTTTGACACATGGTGAACGCTAGCACTTTAGGGTGGTAGATGGAAGAGTTACTGGCATCAAGACGCCTGCCAGCGCTTAACCTTCCCAAGGAAGTTGGGCTCTGGTAGCCCATGTTAATTGGGGGCTGGGTCGACCCATGTGAGCCGTTTGTGAGCCTTAAAAAATCTCCCACCAAACAACCTCATTCTAGGGGATCGATACCATAGAGCCATGCTGTTCCGCATAGGAAAACACAGTGCACTTAATTTACAAAGATTGTTAAACCACTAGCTTATCCTGTTAAAATTTGCGCATGCTTACCCATTTCCAAATTAAAGGGGGGGGGGGGGGGGGTGAGGGGGGAAATATCTGTGAAAACAATTGTGACATAATCCATCAAGTAGTTAAGAGACGGGACAAGCATATTTGGACTTAGTTCTGTATTGAATCTACTGAAATAGTATAATAAGATTGCTTTACTCTTTTTATGGTTACTATTGTACCACTGCCGATAGAATTTATCATGCATCAGCGGATCAAAAAACTACAAAATAAAGATTAAAAAAAATCTAGAAAAACGTTAATATTTCGCTCCGACAGCTTTTAACGTGAAATACTGGCTTTCTGACCTTGCTGAAAAGATGCTTAGATATAGGTTCATATAATATGCTTCGAGACATTCTATCTACTGTTTTCACTATTCATGCGCTTTGCGTTATGGAGAATTTGAGTACAAGCCAAACTACCAACTATCAGCATACATGTCATTTATACCTCAGGATGCCTGTATCAAAGTCATATTATCATTTATCCCAAATTAGTGGGTGGTTCGCTAGCGCACCTTACTGAGCACGGAGTGAACACTGTAGCTGATTCCTTTGCACGAAGTTTGTACCAAGCATTCACGTGTTCTTGAAGTAGTGGTTTATGTGCCAATATGTGTTAATGATGAGGTTGCCAGCCTCATACATAACTTCTAATTTGTTACTGCCTTGTACGACATGCCTTCCTCATATGGATACTAGTAACGATATTTTTCAGTCGATTGTGTAACTGATCATCAGACAGATATACTTTGCGCAATAATGTAAAGATTAAAAAGCGTCAAGGCAGTTCTGGGCTAAATTAGCTCTTAAAATAAAGCAATAAGTCTAACACTCTAATACTAACTATTGCGCTCCCATTGTGCATTAGTGATATAAGCGGGGTTAGTCAGTAAAACAAAACAATGTTGAGGAGAATCGTTTGAGTAGAACACAACTTATATAATCGTCAATTGCTACACAGAAAGAAAACATTAAAAAAATATATATGAGTGCAAGTTCAGTAAGGCAACCAACAATCAGCAACTAAAGGAGTACGATAATGCGGCATAACTCACATTCTAAATCAACAATCAGAGCGGACAGATAATCTATGCTGTAAGCAAAATTCATGTGTTTACAAAAAAAAAAATTTTAAATGTCGTTCATTTGTTTGGTTAGAAAGAAGTCGCTAAGAAAATAGAGGACGTTCTGAAAGGTGATACATGCATGAGATATGTAGGGGCAGGAATGTGTATCTAGATTACTGGGCGTCGCATTCGCTCTTTTCGATTATAGAAACTCAGACAGGTTCAACAGTGAACTACTAGTGAACAAAACTAAAAATACGGCATTATGTCAGAAATGACAGCGGAAAGTGCTATAGAATATAGAAACAAAAAAAAAAATAGGTATAGACACATGCAGCGATGAAAATTGACCAATCGTAAAATAAGATCGGACGGAGCAGTTGAAGCAAGAGATCAAATGCCCTAATCTCTAAGTTGGAATATCGAGATGAGGATGCGACGATAGTGAATACGACTCATGAAGGTCACCTTACCAAATGCCAGGATGATGCCCATGTCATAAATCATATACAAGAGGTCATGCAGAAGCAGTTACATTTTAGGAACTAGGATAATCTCTTCGCCGTCAAGGCCAACAAACTCCTTTGCAATTTAGGCATTAGGCAGCTAGTTAATCTTCCGACGTGACAGATGCACGTAACATGCAGCAGCAATCCTTCATCCTCAGTCAAGGTAGGCAATAATAGTGCAGTTTCAACAAACATCTCATTAAGTCTACGCGCGTGCTACTCAAAGTCCTGTCACATGTCAAGGGTTCTTCAACGACAGACGCACTACATAAGTCTGTCTATCCATATTCTCAACGTCCGTATGTTTCTTGTTCTCAAGGATTCATGCTAGTCCTCTGTCTCATCCTATCCCTGGGGATTTCTCAGTAAATCAAGACTCTACTTTAATGTTCGGCTGTGGGGGGGGGGGGGGGGGGGGGGGGGGGGGGGGGGGGAGGGGGGGGAGGAAAATGCCTTAACGAACAGGTTTTCCAACAATCAATGTTTGTCCATAATTGCAAATCCGCCAACACGTCTGTCTCATTTCTTGTTCGCATTTCAAGCGGCTAGATGTCATGGTTCTATGTGTCATCCTAGTGTTCTACATTAGTGAACTTCAGTAACATATCAAAAATAACAAAATTAAAATTGTAGTAAAATTATATATAATATATATATAATATTTATAATATAGACTATATATAGTATATACTATATAACATATATTAGACATATTCTGGACTTATATATATTATATAAATAATTAGTATAACATATACTCATAACACATATATATATCCTAAAATTAGAAGCACAAGGTCAAGAACAATAAGGGCTATTAATTACAAGCATTCGCTTAGCAAGAACGAAACAGACCTATATATCTGGTCGCGCCCGAAAGACTTGTCGGATAGTGGGTGACTATCTTCTGATGAACAGATTGCTTCCTGTAGTATTCGTCTCTGTACAGAGGTTTCCATAACACATATTGATTAATACATTGGAAAAAAACAAACTAAAAAATATCTTAAAATATAAACGGATAAATGAAGGTAGCAATTTGAAAATCATCACAAGCACAATAAAAAAAGAGGTTCATCAGTACACATACATTTTGAAATTGCTTCAGACGCAATCGGATAATCGATAAATAATACTTCTTATAGCAATTACCAAGAAATCAAATTTTATAAACAAATTAAAATTATACAAAAAATGTTTGAGATCAAATGTTAGTAAAGTATTTCTATAAAAAGCGAAATATAGAATTGACGTATATTGAAATTCTGACTGTAGGAAAAGAAAAGCACATAGAAGCTAACTAGATGCTAGAATCGTATTCCGGCACTTATGTACTCTAATATATATTTTATTAGCTTAATAGCATGTAGCAGTATGATAAAATATCAGGCAGGGCAAGCAGTAAGTGAGGAAAATGAAATTTGATCAAGTCTAACTATTGTGGGGAGGGTTGGGCAGGGGGTTGTTTTTTGTTTTTTTTTTTTCTTTTGTCTTAATATAATAACGGCAACAGATTAAGTTTACTCATGGTGAGAGCTCTCACGAGATGGTAGACGTGGTGCGTAAAGTAATTGAAACTCATCTGATGCTTTATATCCACTCTCTTCCCATTTATTATTCATCAAAAAGCATAAAAGTAAGTCTTGAGTAGCTACGGGATGTTATTCTACACTCCAGTTACGCTACTCAACTTAGCTTCTATTAAATTATATTTAATAAAACGTAATAACTATGTTCTTATGTTACCTTTTATGGCATCATCTACATATTTATTGTTTTGAGTATGTAAGGTTGAAGCTATATCAATGTAACAAGTCAATACTGGATAGCTATCTATAGCACGTAATAAACAATTGCACTATCTCTAACGTCACTAATAGTCAAGCTGGGGCATGTCCGGCTATACGCACTTACCACTTGAAGAATAGGATGCAAGGGTACAGAATTTGGCTGAGAGGGATATGACACAGATCACGGTTAAATCTCTGCCTAGCAAAAATGGCACGAAACATGCAGATGCGAAAGACTAGGGCATAAAACGCGATCTAATAACAAGTCACCAAGGTGGTGACGAACACTACACAAAACGATATACTATAAACAAATTGTTGGATGGGGAAATCACTACCTAAAACAGCAATGAAGTAAGTCTGTGTTTATCAGGTCGAAGGTACTATTATAATTATGGACGAGTCCAACATATAACCGACAAGTGATCCAGTGTCCATAAAGGTTGAAACGGAACGGCGCCTCTTCGCCAATGTTGTCTATTTGTGCATCAATTTTTTTTTTTTAAATGGCAGAACTATTGAGGGAATTTTCGAATTACGATTTATTAAAAGTTAGGTCTTTTAGACTGCTAGGAGTAAACCACACTGAGATCTCAAGACATTAAGTTGAGTATGAATGACACTAAGAGAAGCATAGAAGGCTATTGCCTGAACATAATGCCGCAAGGAGATATCAATAACAGATATTGAATGAAGGTTAAAAGTAGGCTGAGGTGAAACCGTCGAAGATGGCTGCTCTAGTAATAATCATCACTAGTTTTCTCCAGTGGGCCTGCAACGCTTTAAAATAAATTTAAAAAATAGACATGCGTTTATTCAAAGTGTTTACAATTTTTAAACATTTAAACAGGCTTATTTCGAATAGAATAATGAACCAACCAGGCTCCTTAGATAAGCAAGCTTTTATTTAAGTTGTGGTTATTTTTTAAGAAATATAAATTTGGGGGGGGGGAGGGGGGGAGATAATTAAATTATTGAGTCCGCGTTTCAATCGTAGCTTTATTACCGTCTGCAAAATCTCAATATGCCACCTAATAGATTTAAAGATATGTCAGTGTAAATACCCATAAGCAGATACAAGCCCTTAAGGAAGAAGTTGTAATGATTTCTCAGCATCGAGAGATTTGTGGGCGTTGTGGGGCCCGGGGGGGGGGTGGGGGGGGTTGGGTTAGGGGGAGGGTGGGGGGTGGGTGACTGGGGGGGTTTCCATTCTTTGCTGTCGTTATTCCTTTCGCCTAAATTTCAAAGCAACAGTCTAGGGTATCACGAGAAACGTGTCATACTTGTGAATCAAGACCATCAGGCAGACCTTTGCCTGGGCGATGAGTCTCAGCGCAATCTAGCCTAAGCTCAAAGTAGAGAGGTTAAACTTTTGAACTTAACAGGGCTGCTCTTGTCGTTGTTTTTTTTTGGGCAAATCTTGTCAGGTTGTGACTGTGCATTCAACGCAGCCTGATTTATATAACAAACTAAGGCAAGAATGGTATAATAAAGCTTCATTAAAAGTAATAAAGGCAAACGATGTAAAGGAGAAGGAATGAGACTGGGCGAATCTATATTCTGTTCGTATACTTGAAATTGCGGGTGATCGGGTGGTTAAGTGCAGTGATGTGCTCATGCTTTAATTAATCTTCTTCTTCTTATCGAAAAATACCTTAAACCGACCCGACTGCGTCAAGCAGTCAGTGGCCATCACCTAGTGGCGTCTAGTAGAGGCAACAACAAATTGATTCGCACTGTTGTCAGCGGTCGAGTGTCCACCCTTCGTAACAGTGCCTCCAAACTCCTGGTTCAACTCTTCGCATCTGCAGGCGCATGCCACATTCCTTCCGCCAAAGTTGTTTTTTGGTCTGGACCTGCATACTTGTCGGCTGTATCTCTTCAGCTGGGTCCAAAGGGCATTAAGCTGTTCTTGTGATGTCAATCGGGGTCTCTTCTGAGGGAATTCATGCACCAGAACCTCAGCTCAGGTGCTAAGGCGTCCTGCCAGCTATGATGGTGTGCATGTCGCTCTTGCTGCTACGAGTAAGCAGATGCTTAGAGTTGGATGATAGGTATTTAATTCGGCCAGGTCCAAAAGATGCCGGTGAATTTTCTTATGCATAGTTTGTGTGAAAAGAGAGTACCATTTTGACTAATTTCGCTTCTCTTTGACGCTCTCCATCATTCGCGCACTATAGAGATGTGATCTTAAAAATTTAAGAACACTGTTACATAACGCATAAAGAATGGCACAGAAAGCAAGCGCAACTCTGGGTATAATCTTTATTTTTGGTGACTTGTGCATGTATCTGGGAGGGACTTCCAGATGTTATTCCTAGGCTGGAAAATAGAAGGCTGATCTGCTTGCCTTAATATTCATATATGATGTTGACTTTGTCTCTTGACCTGGGCTCCCTACGCGTATGGTTGTTATCTTTGGCTTCTTCCCTAAGGTTCATGTGAAGGTTATCTGTTCTGTACCTAATTGCTGATTCCTTACTGATCATGGTGGCTCAGGGTTGCTACACCTGGAGCATAGCCATGGACCTCAGACTTCATTAAAAATTTGATTGTTGCAAGGGCCCCACCTGCTGGCTTAATTTATTAGTTTTAATATCTAGTCCGTTTTATTTTTTTTCCTTGGATTGTGGTTGGATTGTGAAATTAGTGCCATGCATGTGGCAATGTGTATCTTGCATATTTCGGCAATATGCTTCCATATGTAGGAAAAAATGTAGTCCATGCTTATTCCTCTTGAGGCTGCACTATGCTGATTGTCGTGGAATATTCAAATCCGATCAGTCTATGGAAATGTTAAAGTACAATATAAGGAGTGGTTGAATTAGGAGGGCATCCCTGATCCTACTTGAATGTAAGAACGAAGTTGGTATGACAGTTCGCTTTCTTATCTATTTGCTATCTGATACGTTGTCAAAAGAAGACCACGCTTTTGTTTTCATAGACAGGCAGTGTTAATGCTAGAGCTGTAACGGATTATATCACAACTTGTTTGGTTTAAAGGCCTTTCTGGCAACATACAACAGCGATTCCCAAACTCTTAGCACGATAAATTGTGACTGCCTTTCGATATGTTAAAACCATTGAAATTATGCAAGTTGACCTAAATTTTAAACATGGCAATTCATGATGTCTTTAACCTTCTACAACTATGTTACCGTGGGGTTTGCCAAAGCCATTAAACTTGATCAGTTAATGGTGAACGATCAAAAGGATATAGCGAGAGAGGGAGAGACTGATATAATCAGAACGCAATAAACACGCTTCGCAGCGATACACAAATGCTGCCATAACTGGACACACGGTGGAAGACTACAATGCACTACAACTTTTTTTCAGACGGAGCAGTGATAAAATACAATACCCTTCCGTAGAGAGTTAAGGTTTTTAGGAAATCAAGAAAAAAAAACTTATTAGGAAAGTATAAACATTATATGGGTTTACGTTGAAAAACATAACAGATTACCCCAGACAGCACATCTTCGAAGGACAGGGCGAGGTAGAAAAATACACATATTTTGATTTGAACTGCACCCCAACTTAGCTCTTTTAAATTGGATATTTGGGTTCCTTAGGGCTTGCTGACAAAGAATATGTAAAAAACGTTTTTGCGAACATAGTCTGGGCGAGGAATTAATAAATTAGGGTAGACCAAAAATAAATATTATGTGGGATGCCATGACTAGCATGGAATCATTTCTGTCTCATAAAGAATTTTTTTTATACAGCGTGTTTGAAACAAATACTTCAAACCGTTACAGGAATTAAGCCTAACCATGTAAACTCCAAATTGATTGCTGGGGTGCGCAACAAAAGTAACTGAAACGGACATACCAAAATTGGTCGGGCTATAAATGGACTATCTTTCGTTGTTAGGGGAGAGTTACGTGAAAAGTTAAACAGGGTGTGGGGGGGTATCATTTTCAAACAACTTGTCGGAATACGTGGTAGCCTCATATGGCTTAGCCGGGACTCGCTGATATGAACCTCACTTAGGAGCACGTTAGTTGCTGAGACACACTAGTAGTGCAAATAATCTAAACTTTGAAGGAAAAACATCAGTGCGTGAAGGCCAGCTCATATTTGTGTTAAATAAAAGCCTGGAACATAAGCAGATGGGAATTTGTGCCAGTAATTGTGCCAGAATTCATTGCTAATCAACGTATCTGTGTTTATTTCCATGAAATTGTGGTAAGCTTGTACCATTCAGTATCTTTTAATGAAAATTGAATGTAAATTGTTAATTTATGCCTGTATATATATGTGTAGTTCAGTGGCAAACAGTGAGATTGAAAGCCCATATAAATGCTCTGCAGAGCCTGAAAAGAAGGTGTCTGGAGTATGAGGAAAGTAAAGAACAACAGCATGGAATGGGCCAACAGTAACACTTGACACTACGTGGATGATTGATTAGATAAGAAATAATGCTGGAAGTGCAGAGGCGTAGGTAACCATTAATGGAGGTAAATACTTGTTGTATAAAAGTATTTTCAGATGAAGCTGACAGTTGGCCTACATCGCTCTGAGACTTCAATGTTATGTTGTTGTAACTTATTGCTCATTGATACGATACTGAGAGTATTACAATTAGTTTTATGAAGTAGAAGGTACACTACCTCTTTTTTTATCCAGGACCAGCGTGTCTTGATGGTACTTGAGAGCAGGCTAGATACACTCTGTCTGGTCAGAGTACAGCTTTGCTGAATCCATTAGTCGTTACCTGCATAAAGTCCTTGGTCTATTTAAGCTATTCAGTGGAGGTGTCTCCAGAGCCTGAAGGATAGAATTCGAGCAGAAAGGGATCCTTTCAGTTGCCCGCCATCACTCAAGATAAGCATGATTGGCCAGGCTGAGGCTCAAACATTATGATGCAACCTACATCTTGAAATGATTATATAAAAATAAACATAGAGGGATAAAAGACGGGAATTTAAACTGTCTATAATATCATGCAACTGAGAAACATCAGGCCAATACTTCAGTCCCTAAAAGACAAAAACTATTGATAGTCCATGATGGACAAATTACCTGAACAAAACAAAAATGTGGTGTACGTGTGAAAAATCCCCCCCAAAAAAAAAAAAAACCCCCCCACCCATACAATTAAATTTAAAAAAAAATAAATGTAAAGCTAAAAAAAAAAAAAAAAAAAAAAAAACAAAAAAAAAAAAAACTTCAAAAAAAAGGAAAGGAAATGGTACAAAAAGTAAAAAATAACCAGTATTACTCATTTTATACTGACACACAACTGATTCAGGTTATTGTAATAAATATGTCTTACTACTATTCATATTGGGTAAATTCTACCATATGTACTTTAAAATGATTGTGATTCCCTGGTTCCCTTGTAAGTAGAATCAGGGACACATATACGCTTATTCTTTCATAACCAGTAAATGAATTACCAATATTGTTATTTCTAAGAAAAAATTTATCAGCGTGAATGACCTAAAATTAATACTTCTCATTAGAGTGTTATCATGTATGTGAGGTGTCACATGTGCGTTGATGAAAAGTGACAGATGGATTAACTTAGGATAGTTTAGTACTGAAGGTTGAAGGGAGCTTGAAACTTCAGGAAACATCACTGCATACACCCTAAAAAATTTCATAACGGCGAATTCTCGCGTATCGCAGAATAATTCTGTTGACTGTAAGTCATCATACGATACGGTGGTAAGGCCACAAGCCACTAATTTTTTTCTATTTCATAATGACCTACTGCAGAAAATAGAACACTTACCCATACGAGAGGTATATCCTTCAGCAAGCTGATTAGCTTGCAGTCAAGGCTACTATTAGGTCTGAAAAAAAACATGGACTATATACTGTACTTTATGTCTAAACATCCCTGACATTCCAGCTCCCTCGGATCAGTACAGCAGTTGACACTGTTTCTGTGCGCATCACTCTAAAACTATAAAAAAATAAAAAAAAAGTGAGTTGAATACACAGGACTATCCCTAGGAAAAATACCAATATCTTTGACGGCATGCACTTCAGCTCCCTTAAAATTTGTATATTTTGGGTTGCCTTAGACACTACACTGAACAAAGTTGGCATATAGGGCTTTTTTATGATTGTTATCTGATGCAATAGTCTAGGAATTAACCCAAAATTATAGCCCGTCAGAAATAGTCGCAGGGTGTCAGACTTGTCACCAAAATCAGAATCGCTCAGTGGGCAAAGCCTTTTGGACATCACCAAAATGTACGGGAAAAATAGGTCTCCCATGTAAATCCTATTCTGATTGAGAGGCATCTAGGCTCTATAATGTAAGTCGCTGAATAAACATGAATATTTGGTCGGCACATCTACAAAAATATAATTTTTAGTTTTTATGTAGGAAACAGTAGGAGAGGTAATTTTTTGAAAAGTGTTTAAAACCATGGCTCGCATTGGTTAGACCCGCCAATTATACGTCTATTTAGGGAAAGGCGTCAGTTCAGCACCACATTTTCAAATAAATTTTCTAAAGCAACAGTGCGTTGAGATTCAGCTTATATTTTTCTAAATAAAAGCCTGAGACAGCGGCAGGTCGGATTTTGTGCCATATTCATTGCCAGTCAACGTAATTGTGTATTATTTCTATGAATTGTGGGACCGTGGTCCTATGTTATTGAAGCAGCACCTGGTCTGAGCTTTGCTGAATCTGGAGGCTGACAGCATACTCCTGGGTCCAGATAGCGACCAGTGAGGTGTCTCCAGAACACAGGAAGCAATCGAGCAGAGGAGTCTTTTCCTGCCGCCATCACGAAAGATAAGCTTCTGTGGCCAGAGGAGCTCAACATTATGTGTCCCCCTCAAAACTTGACATTATAGTAAAACAGAGGGTCAATACATTGTTTAAATTGATAGGAACGGTGAAGTTTCCCCATACTATTTCCAAGATAAACAAACACTTGAAGTCATGATGACAAATAACAACATAGCTTGAAAAAAAAACCAGTATTGCCTCATAGTACTACTACACAACTGACACACATAGGATAATACTAATGCAATATGTCACTACAAGGTTCATGTTTATAAATTATGTACATATAAATTGTGATTACATTTGATTGTGATTCCTGGTTCACTGTGTAGTTGAATCAGGATATATATTAGTGAAAGTAATTAATACATATATATTTGAACTTTTACCATTGACTCAATTAAGATAGTCTTATAGAGTGTTAAATGTGTGTGAGTGTCACAGTGTTGTCAAGTGTGGTGGAATAAATTAAATTGTTTATCTGTCTGTTGTTGTTGTGACTTACACTTCATCATTTACATAACCCTAGACATTTAACGTAGTCATCACAATATTCCAGAATAATTCTGACTGAGGTATAAATGTGGTAGCAAGTAAGGTTATCTGTAAAACACTACACCTATTAGATACAGATACCTTCACAGCTGATCTCAGTCAGTACACTAAGTCCCCTATAAATATTTATACATCCCACTTTACCACATATATTGGGGTCTCGCTCCAGGGATATTGAACTTTCTCGTATTATATATATTGGGAATAATAAGAATTAAAAGTGTCGTAAAATTAACAGTGATACAACGTTAAAATACCTCCAAAGATAACATGTAAGGATAAAAACATAATGCGTAAGCTGCTGATAGTACATGATCGCCCTGACCGCGGGTCACTACCCTCCATAAAAATTGACTTGCTAGACGGGAAGTCAAAACGGTTACCATTTGAACGGGATGAGAACGGCGGATCAAAAAGGAAACAAATGACTGAAAAATTGCGTGAAACTAGCAAGGCTAAAAAGATGCAATTGGGGGGGTGGGGGAACGGAGGAAAAGTCACGTCCCCAAGTTGACACAAGGTAACGAAATCGACAAAAGGGACCATAGTTATTATACGCAACAGTCATTTTTTGGACGCTTTTGCGATATTTTGTCCTTTATTTGAATGCAGCGGCACACGTTTCACAGAAGATTCTAGAAAATATTTCGAAAAAACAACTAACCTTGAAAAGTAACTTTTTCTTAATACTAATGTTAGGAATATAAAAATTAGCTGGCCGGATGGCCCATCTTGAGCAGTGAAATAATATGCTTTCAATTATACAGTCGGATAGATAATAAGAAAGATATTGACAAAAGACTGTGTTGTTCATATCGACGAACGACTGCATTGAAACAATAATGTCACTAATTTTCAAAAAAGTGTAGCCTTGAAGACGCCAGTGCTAAAATCTAGTTAGAATGAAAGAGAGGGACATTGGTGGGAGCTGTGGCTAAAAATAACTTTAAAGACAAAATTTGTAGAGGGGACGGATAGGTTGGTTCAAAAACCAAGTACGTTTTTTGTGAAAACGCAAGTAGAGACGGACGGACTAACAGATAAAAATCCATACTTGACTGAAGCATGACTGAAATGACTTTAGTGTAGGAAATTTGAATTTGAAAAAACACAAGGCCTAGATTGGCCACAGACAATCATATTATCAGCGCTCAGACGCGCTTTTTTGCCATTCCTCAATAGTTGTCCAGTGATAGACACAGTAAATTTTAAGTGTGGTGATTTCCAATGAAGTAAATTGAAATAAGTTCAGGGACGCCATACTATAGCCAGCAGCTCAGCTGAGTTTTGCTAGCATTTCTGTGTTCTTTATTCATAATCTGGTAGGATTGAAATTATTTCTTTGTATATTTTAAATATTGTTTAATGTCTCGAGTGATTTGATACTGCCATATCGAAATCTAGCCTTACAACAAGTAAGGATTTGCTCTAGACCCCCCGCCCTAGTTCAGGGTCTAGGGACAAACAATATATAAACTCCAGCAAGGATTAGGAAGGGGTGATTAAGTGTTGAGAACAGTGAAACATATCACCTATCCTATTTTATGGCAGGAAGCTAATAAACATATTTCGGAATGTGTAGTCTGGGAGAACTTATCCTATGTGAAACCAACTTGGTAAGATGTGCTGTATGGTCAGAGAGATCTGACCCGTCTATATGGTGTTGTTGTTGTGTGGTGTTGTGTCCAGAATTAATTTAGAGGATGGAATTCCGACACATAACTAATACTTTGATTGCAGAGCTGTGAGTTTTTTATTTGGCACCAATGTGGTGTCAAATGTGTTGAATATTACAAGAGGGACCCGTGCAGTAACATTGTGTCAGAGCAGCCTATTATAGCCCCAAGCACGGAGAGGTGGGGACATCTGACTTCTGATATTGCCCCCAAGCACGGAGAGGTGGGGCCACCAGACTCTTGATATTTGCCCCCAAGCACGGAGAGGCGGGGCCACCAGATTCCAGCACCAGAACTACTCTTTCAAAGTTACGTAAGCAGGCTGGTCTGCTGGATTTACACCAACTTCATAGACATAGCACCCAAAGTGAATTACTACTAAAACATCCCATTTCCTTCCATCATTAATGGACAATGTTTGGTAGGCATAGACAGGGAGGGATGAAGCCACCCCAACAGCACATCTATTCATCGTTCTCCCAGGGAAAATAAAATTATGAACTGTAGAAATATTAACTAATCGTGAAAATTGTATACGCACACACCTTTTATTTATCATGCCATTTATTCATGCCATTCACTCATAAATTTCAAAATCTTTCCTATGTTCTGGCCAAAGTAAAACCTTGGTTCAGAACAAATAAATTTAAAAAAGATTTACTTTCTAAAATTTCACCAACTGAATTTAGTTCATTGTGTTCTAAATTTTATTGATAATATTATATTATTTAATATCTGTGTGTGTGTGTTTGTATATGTCAATACAACACATTACATTCAGTACCCTAGATTTTAACGTAGCCACATTCATTAGAAAAAAAGAAATGTGTGAGGTCGTATAGTGGTAGCAAGAAGGGTCTTCTGTACATTCACAGCTACATTTATTTCAGGAGCCTTCACAGCTGACCTCACGCATCACACTAGATGATAACACAACCATACAAATACCATCAAAATCCACTACATATATTGGGGTCTTGTCCAGGGATAATTAGCATAAACAGTAATATAAGGATCTCCTGGTGGGAGAAATAAAATTAGGGGAACAAAATTGTAAAATTCCCTTAAAATTAAAAGTGTCCCTTTAAATTAATAGGGCAATTAGAAGTTGGTGAATCTTCACAGCCAGTAATAATTAATTAGTTAACTGGTTAATTATAATTAGTTAGACTATAGTAATTAGAAGTACTTTAGTGGTTAGAGATTTATCTTGTACATTACTAAATTGTCTAAAAAGTATGGCGGAGCTGGCAAAATTTAGATCAGCTGCTGTGCTGACGGCAAAGGAGATGGGAATGGATGGTCAGATTTTAATTCAATACGGAACGGCTGAATGTGATAAATATATTGAAAGGGAAGATAGAAAGGTAGCTGAAGAGAAGAGGTTACAAATTGAGGCTGATAGAGAAATTAAGAGGCTGCAGATTGAGGCAGAAGACAAACGACAGCAAAGGGAGGCAGAAGATAAAAAGGCCGAAAGGGAGGCAGAAGATAGAAGGTTGCAAAGGGAGCACGAATTACGACTAAGGGAGCTGGAATTACAAGGCCAGGCTCCTGAAAATGGTGCCAGCCCTTTTGCCTCAGATGCTACGCCAAGTCTGGGAGCCTCAAACTCAGCTATGGGGTTTCATTTAGACCATTTTGTTGAAAAAGACGATGACATAGAGGGGTACCTAGGACGTTTTGAGTTATTAGCTACTACATATGGGTTAGAGAGAGAGAGAGAGGTGGAGTTTAAAGCTATCACAGGGACTGAGAGGTACTTCTTATGAAGTCTTCGCAAAAATGAACAGAGAAGACCAAGACAATTATGACATGTTAAAGCAGGCTTTGTTATTGAGGTACGAAAAAAAATGGGGAATTTTATCGTAAGAAATTTAGAAATGCCAAACTGTTGTCTGGGGAGACATACCACCAATTCTCTGCCAGACTGGAAACCTATTTGGAGAAATGGACTGCTCTGGGGAAGACCCAAGATCTTAAAGAAATGATCATGATTGAGCAATTGAGAGAGTCCATGGCTCCAGACATGAGAAAATTTCTCATGGAACAAGGTGCAGAGAAATTGGGAGAGGTTTTAAATGTCGCTGAGAGGTATCAGGCAGCCCAGGCAGAGGTAAGTGGTGCTAAAAAGAAGCACATAGACAATTTTAAAGCTCCACAGCAATTTAATAAATTTGATAATAGAGAGCAGGGAAATAGAGGTAGGACAAACTTTGAGCGGCCAAGAAATGACTATCGCGACAGAAACTCACAGTTCAATGACCAAAAAAATAATGAAAGGAAACCGTTTAACCAAGGAAAAAGATGGTGTAAATGGTGCAAGAGAGATAACCATAACACCGAATTTTGTAGAAGGAAACCTTCAAACATTGCTGCAATGAAGTCGGGGACTCAACGATTAAAGGTTAATCCTAATGGACAACAGGAACCTTATCACCCCCCAGTTTGTGAGGATGTTATTTGTAATGGAGTCACCATAAGGTGCCTTTATGATACAGGTTTGGATTATGATTCAGTTGTGAAGTCTAGCCTAGTGGACCCAAGTCAGTATACCACAGAAACAGTGGAAATACAAGGGGCGACTAAGGACATACCACTCATGACACTTCCCATCGCAAGGATAACGGTGAAAACTCGCTATGTGGAAGGAGAAATCAGAGCAGCAGTGATAGATGAACCAATCTACCCTCTGATATTGGGGTGTAGATACGTCTTCTTGGGGAATCCCGAGAAACCTGTGATCATGGCGACCGACAGTGCAGACCAGGTCACAGAAGAAGGAGGAAGAAGGTGAACCTATAAATGCTCATCCAGAGGAGATGAGAAAGGCGCAGGCTGAGGATAGGACACTCAAGCCATGTTTTAAAAAGTTGCCCAAATGCCACACACCTCCGAGCAAGGGGGAATATTTCATGAAGAACAGATTGCTATATAGGAAGACAGGAACTAGATCCACTGGTCACGGACAGTTGGTTCTTCCCAAGGTATATAGGGCAAATTTAATAAGGAGCTTACATGTTGGAAAGGATGGGGACCATGAAAAAGTCGGTACCATCTGCCAAAAAGTTGCTCGCAAATACTATTGGCCCGACGTAAATGTCGACATTGAAAACTTTGTAGAAGCATGTGGCGTATTTCATGAGGGAACACCCACAAAGGGAAAATATGTGCAGGACCTAGAAACGCCACGGGGCAAAATTAGGCCTGGAAGGAAAACTAATTATACTCAGGTAGACAAAGTGGAATGGGAGCCCCCTTTTCACACCCAGTCGTCACTTGAATGGATTACCATGGCCACTATGCGAAGAGTACAAAGAAGAAATTTTACCCAGGATAAGATGACAATCCCTCGGTCAGACTTATATAAACTGGAAGAACAGAAAAGAGAGCGAAAATCTCTCATAAGCAATCTCAAGTGGGGAGACACACCCAAGAAAAAAATTGGTAGTGGTCGATTTGTGAGTGATGATTCTAGGAAGAAAAGTCCTCACTATAAGGCTTCTAATGGAAGGGACCTGACGGGTTCCATGAAAAATACGTATGATAAATTAAAGATCCAGATGTAGCTTTATTAAGGACCTGGACAGATGAGAAGGCGGAAGAGACTGTTACCTCATCTTATCAATACGTGAACGAACTGACCACTCGTTTGAAAGCTGGATGGAAACTGGCAAATGATAATTTGAAACAAGCCAGGAAGAAACATGCAGCATATTTTAATAGGAAGGCAAAAGACCGAGAACTAGCTGTGGGAGAGAAGGTGCTTCTTCTACTACCCGGCAGCCAGAATAAATTACAAATTGGTTGGCAAGGTCCATATACGGTTCTAGAGAAGGTGTCTAGAACAAACTATAAAATTGACAAAAAGGGGAAGGAGAAAGTTTATCATGTAAACCTGTTAAAGAAGTATCTGGACAGACCACTCCAGGAAAGCACCCCCGTATTGACCTTGGCTATTGCAACCCAGATGCAAAAAGAACCACTCACCTCACATGAATACCCATTACATCCTTGTGAAACAGCAGCACAGGTAAAAGTCAGTAAGCATCTGACTAAAAATCAGAGGGAGAGAGTTCAACAGGTTCTGGAGGAACATACAGATGTATTAACAGATAAACCAGGCCATACAAATTTGCTATAGTATGACATGAAACTGGTAGACTCAAACCCAATCTGTATGAGAGCCTATTCTATTCCGTTCGCGAAGGAGAAGGCATTGAAGGAAGAAATAGATTATTTGTTGAAGGAGGGGATTATTTCACACAGTGAATCATCTTTTAGTTCTAGTGTCGTTTTGTTGAGAAAACCGTCTGGGGAACACAGACTGTGCATAGATTACAGGAAACTGAATGCTGTCACAGAAGGACAAGTGGATCCATTACCAGACACAAAACAGTTATTTGCCAGACTGAACAAGGCAAAATACTTATCAAAGGTGGATCTTAGTAAAGGCTATTACCAGATCCCAGTGAAGCCTGAAGTGAGACCTTATTTGGCTTTTAGCACTTCGGATGGACATTATGAATTCAACATGCTACCATTCGGACTGAAAAATGCTCCGAGTGTATTTTCAAGGATGATGCGCAAATTGTTGGATCCCCTGAATACCCCATGTATCACGAATTTCATGGATGATATTCTCGTCGCCACAGAGACATTTGAAGAACACATTGAAGCTCTGGAGATGTTGTTTGATAGACTTCGGGAGGCGAACTTAACTGCTAGGCCAACAAAATGTTGTATTGGATGCAAAGAGTTGGAATTCTTCGGACACACTGTATATCAGGGTAATATGACCCCTGATCCTAAGAACTTGGAAAAACTGCAGAGAGCACCTAGACCACAAACAAAAAAGGACGTGCGATCATTCGTGTCGTTATGCGGATTTTATCAAAAATATATCAAAGATTTTAACTCTATTTGTGCTCCTCTGACTGATCTGACTCGAAAGGGACTTCCAGATAAAATTATTTGGACTGCGCAAAGTGAATTAGCGTTCCAAGACTTAAAGGAAAAACTCACTAGCAAGCCTATTCTCAAACTGCCTGATTTGACACAGGACTTTGTCTTAAGAACCGATGCAAGTAATGTAGGACTCGGAGGGGCTTTGTTGCAAAGATCATCTTCACCTGATGGGGAACTGAAACCAGTCGCTTATGCAAGCCGCAAATTGAATAAGGCGGAACAAGGATACTCCACAAGCGAAAAAGAATGTTTAGCGTTAATCTGGGCAATAAAGAAGTTTCAAATCTATCTGTATGGTAGGACTTTTGTGGTCGAGACGGATCATCAGCCTCTCGTATTCTTATCTCAGGCTAAGCATGAAAACGCGAGATTGCTGAGGTGGTCTTTATTGCTTCAACCTTATCAGTTTAGTATCCAATATATCCCAGGCAAATTGAATGTTGGTGCAGATTTCCTCAGTCGGCACCCCTGTGATCAAAATTAGAGTAGTGGCAGACGTGAGGAGTAATTTTACCTATGTGTATCACTGGTTTTGGAACTTGCCGTAGGCATGTTTTCAAGTGGGGAGATGTGTCGTAAAATTAACAGTGATACAACGTTAAAATACCTCCAAAGATAACATGTAAGGATAAAAACATAATGCGTAAGCTGCTGATAGTACATGATCGCCCTGACCGCGGGTCACTACCCTCCATAAAAATTGACTTGCTAGACGGGAAGTCAAAACGGTTACCATTTGAACGGGATGAGAACGGCGGATCAAAAAGGAAAAAATATGACTGAAAAATTGCGTGAAACTAGCAAGGCTAAAAAGATGCAATTGGGGGGGGGGGGGGGGAAGGGAGGAAAAGTCACGTCCCCAAGTTGACACAAGGTAACGAAATCGACAAAAGGGACCATAGTTATTATACGCAACAGTCATTTTTTGGACGCTTTTGCGATATTTTGTCCTTTATTTGAATGCAGCGGCAAACGTTTCACAGAAGATTCTAGAAAATATTTCGAAAAAAACAACTAACCTTGAAAAGTAACTTTTTCTTAATACTAATGTTAGGAATATAAAAATTAGCTGGCCGGATGGCCCATTTTGAGCAGTGAAATAATATGCTTTTATTTATACAGACGGATAGATAATAAGAAAGATATTGACAAAAGACTGTGTTGTTCATATCGACGAACGACTGCATTGAAACAATAATGTCACTAATTTTCAAAAAAGTGTAGCCTTGAAGACGCCAGTGCTAAAATCTAGTTAGAATGAAAGAGAGGGACATTGGTGGGAGCTGTGGCTAAAAATAACTTTAAAGACAAAATTTGTAGAGGGGACGGATAGGTTGGTTCAAAAACCAAGTACGTTTTTTGTGAAAACGCAAGTAGAGACGGACGGACTAACAGATAAAAATCCATACTTGACTGAAGCATGACTGAAATGACTTTAGTGTAGGAAATTTGAATTTGAAAAAACACAAGGCCTTGATTGGCCACAGACAATCATATTATCAGCGCTCAGACGCGCTTTTTTTGCCATTCCTCAATAGTTGTCCAGTGATAGACACAGTAAATTTTAAGTGTGGTGATTTCCAATGAAGTAAATTGAAATAAGTTCAGGGACGCCATACTATAGCCAGCAGCTCAGCTGAGTTTTGCTAGCATTTCTGTGTTCTTTATTCATAATCTGGTAAGATTGAAATTATTTCTTTGTATATTTTAAAATATTGTTTCATGTCTCGAGTGATTTGATACTGCCATATCGAAATCTAGCCTTACAACAAGTAAGGATTTGCTCTAGACCCCCGCCCTAGTTCAGGGTCTAGGGACAAACAATATATAAACTCCAGCAAGGATTAGGAAGGGGTGATTAAGTGTTGAGAACAGTGAAACATATCACCTATCCTATTTTATGGCAGGAAGCTAATAAACATATTTCGGAATGTGTAGTCTGGGAGAACTTATCCTATGTGAAACCAACTTGGTAAGATGTGCTGTATGGTCAGAGAGATCTGACCCGTCTATATGGTGTTGTTGTTGTGTGGTGTTGTGTCCAGAATTAATTTAGAGGATGGAATTCTGACACATAACTAATACTTTGATTGCAGAGCTGTGAGTTTTTTATTTGGCACCAATGTGGTGTCAAATGTGTTGAATATTACAAGAGGGGACCCGTGCAGTAACATTGTGTCAGAGCAGCCTATTATAGCCCCAAGCACGGAGAGGTGGGGCCACCAGACTCTTGATATTTGCCCCCAAGCACGGAGAGGCGGGGCCACCAGATTCCAGCACCAGAACTACTCTTTCAAAGTTACGTAAGCAGGCTGGTCTGCTGGATTTACACCAACTTCATAGACATAGCACCCAAAGTGAATTACTACTAAAACATCCCATTTCCTTCCATCATTAATGGACAATGTTTGGTAGGCATAGACAGGGAGGGATGAAGCCACCCCAACAGCACATCTATTCATCGTTCTCCCAGGGAAAATAAAATTATGAACTGTAGAAATATTAACTAATCGTGAAAATTGTATACGTACACACCTTTTATTTATCATGCCATTTATTCATGCCATTCACTCATAAATTTCAAAATCTTTCATATGTTCTGGCCAAAATAAAACCTTGGTTCAGAACAAATAAATTTAAAAAAAGATTTACTTTCTAAAATTTCACCAGCTGAATTTAGTTCATTGTGTTCTAAATTTTATTGATAATATTATATTATTTAATATCTGTGTGTGTGTGTTTGTATATGTCAATACAACACATTACATTCAGTACCCTAGATTTTAACGTAGCCACATTCATTAGAAAAAAAGAAATGTGTGAGGTCGTATAGTGGTAGCAAGAAGGGTCTTCTGTACATTCACAGCTACATTTATTTCAGGAGCCTTCACAGCTGACCTCACGCATCACACTAGGTGATAACACAACCATACAAATACCATCAAAATCCACTACATATATTGGGGTCTTGTCCAGGGATAATTAGCATAAACAGTAATATAAGGATCTCCTGGTGGGAGAAATAAAATTAGGGGAACAAAATTGTAAAATTCCCTTAAAATTAAAAGTGTCCCTTTAAATTAATAGGGCAATTAGAAGTTGGTGAATCTTCACAGCCAGTAATAATTAATTAGTTAACTGGTTAATTATAATTAGTTAGACTATAGTAATTAGAAGTACTTTAGTGGTTAGAGATTTATCTTGTACATTACTAAATTGTCTAAAAAGTATGGCGGAGCTGGCAAAATTTAGATCAGCTGCTGTGCTGACGGCAAAGGAGATGGGAATGGATGGTCAGATTTTAATTCAATACGTAACGGCTGAATGTGATAAATATATTGAAAGGGAAGATAGAAAGGTATTGAAAAAGAGGTTACAAAATTAGAGGCTGATAGAGAAATTAAGAGGCTGCAGATTGAGGCAGAAGACAAACGACAGCAAAGGGAGGCAGAAGATAAAAAGGCCGAAAGGGAGGCAGAAGATAAAAAGGCCGAAAGGGAGGCAGAAGATAGAAGGTTGCAAAGGGAGCACGAATTACGACTAAGGGAGCTGGAATTACAAGGCCAGGCTCCTGAAAATGGTGCCAGCCCTTTTGCCTCAGATGCTACGCCCAGTCTGGGAGCCTCAAACTCAGCTATGGGGTTCCATTTAGACCATTTTGTTGAAAAAGACGATGACATAGAGGGGTACCTAGGACGTTTTGAGTTATTAGCTACTACATATGGGTTAGAGAGAGAGAGAGGTGGAGTTTAAAGCTATCACAGGGACTGAGAGGTACTTCTTATGAAGTCTTCGCAAAAATGAACAGAGAAGACCAAGACAATTATGACATGTTAAAGCAGGCTTTGTTATTGAGGTACGAAAAAAATGGGGAATTTTATCGTAAGAAATTTAGAAATGCCAAACTGTTGTCTGGGGAGACATACCACCAATTCTCTGCCAGACTGGAAACCTATTTGGAGAAATGGACTGCTCTGGGGAAGACCCAAGATCTTAAAGAAATGATCATGATTGAGCAATTGAGAGAGTCCATGGCTCCAGACATGAGAAAATTTCTCATGGAACAAGGTGCAGAGAAATTGGGAGAGGTTTTAAATGTCGCTGAGAGGTATCAGGCAGCCCAGGCAGAGGTAAGTGGTGCTAAAAAGAAGCACATAGACAATTTTAAAGCTCCACAGCAATTTAATAAATTTGATAATAGAGAGCAGGGAAATAGAGGTAGGACAAACTTTGAGCGGCCAAGAAATGACTATCGCGACAGAAACTCACAGTTCAATGACCAAAAAAATAATGAAAGGAAACCGTTTAACCAAGGAAAAAGATGGTGTAAATGGTGCAAGAGAGATAACCATAACACCGAATTTTGTAGAAGGAAACCTTCAAACATTGCTGCAATGAAGTCGGGGACGCAAAGATTAAAGGTTAATCCTAATGGACAACAGGAACCTTATCACCCCCCAGTTTGTGAGGATGTTATTTGTAATGGAGTCACCATAAGGTGCCTTTATGATACAGGTTTGGATTATGATTCAGTTGTGAAGTCTAGCCTAGTGGACCCAAGTCAGTATACCACAGAAACAGTGGAAATACAAGGGGCGACTAAGGACATACCACTCATGACACTTCCCATCGCAAGGATAACGGTAAAAACTCGCTATGTGGAAGGAGAAATCAGAGCAGCAGTGATAGATGAACCAATCTACCCTCTGATATTGGGGTGTAGATACGTCTTCTTGGGGAATCCCGAGAAACCTGTGATCATGGCGACCGACAGTGCAGACCAGGTCACAGAAGAAGGAGGAAGAAGGTGAACCTATAAATGCTCATCCAGAGGAGATGAGAAAGGCGCAGGCTGAGGATAGGACACTCAAGCCATGTTTTAAAAAATTGCCCAAATGCCACACACCTCCGAGCAAGGGGGAATATTTCATGAAGAACAGATTGCTATATAGGAAGACAGGAACTAGATCCACTGGTCACGGACAGTTGGTTCTTCCCAAGGTATATAGGGCAAATTTAATAAGGAGCTTACATGTTGGAAAGGATGGGGACCATGAAAAAGTCGGTACCATCTGCCAAAAAGTTGCTCGCAAATACTATTGGCCCGACGTAAATGTCGACATTGAAAACTTTGTAGAAGCATGTGGCGTATTTCATGAGGGAACACCCACAAAGGGAAAATATGTGCAGGACCTAGAAACGCCACGGGGCAAAATTAGGCCTGGAAGGAAAACTAATTATACTCAGGTAGACAAAGTGGAATGGGAGCCCCCTTTTCACACCCAGTCGTCACTTGAATGGATTACCATGGCCACTATGCGAAGAGTACAAAGAAGAAATTTTACCCAGGATAAGATGACAATCCCTCGGTCAGACTTATATAAACTGGAAGAACAGAAAAGAGAGCGAAAATCTCTCATAAGCAATCTCAAGTGGGGAGACACACCCAAGAAAAAAATTGGTAGTGGTCGATTTGTGAGTGATGATTCTAGGAAGAAAAGTCCTCACTATAAGGCTTCTAATGGAAGGGACCTGACGGGTTCCATGAAAAATACGTATGATAAATTAAAGATCCAGATGTAGCTTTATTAAGGACCTGGACAGATGAGAAGGCGGAAGAGACTGTTACCTCATCTTATCAATACGTGAACGAACTGACCACTCGTTTGAAAGCTGGATGGAAACTGGCAAATGATAATTTGAAACAAGCCAGGAAGAAACATGCAGCATATTTTAATAGGAAGGCAAAAGACCGAGAACTAGCTGTGGGAGAGAAGGTGCTTCTTCTACTACCCGGCAGCCAGAATAAATTACAAATTGGTTGGCAAGGTCCATATACGGTTCTAGAGAAGGTGTCTAGAACAAACTATAAAATTGACAAAAAGGGGAAGGAGAAAGTTTATCATGTAAACTTATTAAAGAAGTATCTGGACAGACCACTCCAGGAAAGCACCCCCTTATTGACCTTGGCTATTGCAACTCAGATGCAAAAGGAACCACTCACCTCACATGAATACCCATTACATCCTTGTGAAACAGCAGCACAGGTAAAAGTCAGTAAGCATCTGACTAAAAATCAGAGGGAGAGAGTTCAACAGGTTCTGGAGGAACATACAGATGTATTAACAGATAAACCAGGCCATACAAATTTGCTACAGTATGACATGAAACTGGTAGACTCAAACCCAATCTGTATGAGAGCCTATTCTATTCCGTTCGCGAAGGAGAAGGCATTGAAGGAAGAAATAGATTATTTGTTGAAGGAGGGGATTATTTCACACAGTGAATCATCTTTTAGTTCTAGTGTCGTTTTGTTGAGAAAACCGTCTGGGGAACACAGACTGTGCATAGATTACAGGAAACTGAATGCTGTCACAGAAGGACAAGTGGATCCATTACCAGACACAAAACAGTTATTTGCCAGATTAAACAAGGCAAAATACTTATCAAAGGTGGATCTTAGTAAAGGCTATTACCAGATTCCAGTGAAGCCTGAAGTGAGACCTTATTTGGCTTTTAGCACTTCAGATGGACATTATGAATTCAACATGCTACCATTCGGACTGAAAAATGCTCCGAGTGTATTTTCAAGGATGATGCGCAAATTGTTGGATCCCCTGAATAACCCATGTATCACGAATTTCATGGATGATATTCTCGTCGCCACAGAGACATTTGAAGAACACATTGAAGCTCTAGAAATGTTATTTAATAGGCTTAGGGAGGCGAACTTAACTGCTAGGCCGACAAAATGTTGTATTGGATGCAAAGAGTTGGAATTCTTGGGACACACTGTATTTCAGGGTAACATGACCCCTGACCCCAAGAACTTGGAAAAACTGCAGAGAGCACCTAGACCACAAACAAAAAAGGACGTGCGATCATTCGTGTCGTTATGCGGATTTTATCAAAAATATATCAAAGATTTTAACTCTATTTGTGCTCCTCTGACTGATCTGACTCGAAAGGGACTTCCAGATAAAATTATTTGGACTGCGCAAAGTGAATTAGCGTTCCAAGACTTAAAGGAAAAACTCACTAGCAAGCCTATTCTCAAACTGCCTGATTTGACACAGGACTTTGTCTTAAGAACCGATGCAAGTAATGTAGGACTCGGAGGGGCTTTGTTGCAAAGATCATCTTCACCTGATGGGGAACTGAAACCAGTCGCTTATGCAAGCCGCAAATTGAATAAGGCGGAACAAGGATACTCCACAAGCGAAAAAGAATGTTTAGCGTTAATCTGGGCAATAAAGAAGTTTCAAATCTATCTGTATGGTAGGACTTTTGTGGTCGAGACGGATCATCAGCCTCTCGTATTCTTATCTCAGGCTAAGCATGAAAACGCGAGATTGCTGAGGTGGTCTTTATTGCTTCAACCTTATCAGTTTAGTATCCAATATATCCCAGGCAAATTGAATGTTGGTGCAGATTTCCTCAGTCGGCACCCCTGTGATCAAAATTAGAGTAGTGGCAGACGTGAGGAGTAATTTTACCTATGTGTATCACTGGTTTTGGAACTTGCCGTAGGCATGTTTTCAAGTGGGGAGATGTGTCGTAAAATTAACAGTGATACAACGTTAAAATACCTCCAAAGATAACATGTAAGGATAAAAACATAATGCGTAAGCTGCTGATAGTACATGATCGCCCTGACCGCGGGTCACTACCCTCCATAAAAATTGACTTGCTAGACGGGAAGTCAAAACGGTTACCATTTGAACGGGATGAGAACGGCGGATCAAAAAGGAAAAAATATGACTGAAAAATTGCGTGAAACTAGCAAGGCTAAAAAGATGCAATTGGGGGGGGGGGAACGGAGGAAAAGTCACGTCCCCAAGTTGACACAAGGTAACGAAATCGACAAAAGGGACCATAGTTATTATACGCAACAGTCATTTTTTGGACGCTTTTGCGATATTTTGTCCTTTATTTGAATGCAGCGGCACACGTTTCACAGAAGATTCTAGAAAATATTTCGAAAAAACAACTAACCTTGAAAAGTAACTTTTTCTTAATACTAATGTTAGGAATATAAAAATTAGCTGGCCGGATGGCCCATCTTGAGCAGTGAAATAATATGCTTTCAATTATACAGTCGGATAGATAATAAGAAAGATATTGACAAAAGACTGTGTTGTTCATATCGACGAACGACTGCATTGAAACAATAATGTCACTAATTTTCAAAAAAGTGTAGCCTTGAAGACGCCAGTGCTAAAATCTAGTTAGAATGAAAGAGAGGGACATTGGTGGGAGCTGTGGCTAAAAATAACTTTAAAGACAAAATTTGTAGAGGGGACGGATAGGTTGGTTCAAAAACCAAGTACGTTTTTTGTGAAAACGCAAGTAGAGACGGACGGACTAACAGATAAAAATCCATACTTGACTGAAGCATGACTGAAATGACTTTAGTGTAGGAAATTTGAATTTGAAAAAACACAAGGCCTTGATTGGCCACAGACAATCATATTATCAGCGCTCAGACGCGCTTTTTTTTGCCATTCCTCAATAGTTGTCCAGTGATAGACACAGTAAATTTTAAGTGTGGTGATTTCTAATGAAGTAAATTGAAATAAGTTCAGGGACGCCATACTATAGCCAGCAGCTCAGCTGAGTTTTG
The DNA here is from genome assembly GCA_024509875.1 of Oreohelix idahoensis. Classification (NCBI taxonomy): domain Eukaryota; kingdom Metazoa; phylum Mollusca; class Gastropoda; order Stylommatophora; family Oreohelicidae; genus Oreohelix; species Oreohelix idahoensis. The sequence continues at coordinate 276,894 of JAMPIV010018901.1, read as the reverse complement.
CTAGCATTTCTGTGTTCTTTATTCATAATCTGGTAAGATTGAAATTATTTCTTTGTATATTTTAAATATTGTTTAATGTCTCGAGTGATTTGATACTGCCATATCGAAATCTAGCCTTACAACAAGTAAGGATTTGCTCTAGACCCCCCGCCCTAGTTCAGGGTCTAGGGACAAACAATATATAAACTCCAGCAAGGATTAGGAAGGGGTGATTAAGTGTTGAGAACAGTGAAACATATCACCTATCCTATTTTATGGCAGGAAGCTAATAAACATATTTCGGAATGTGTAGTCTGGGAGAACTTATCCTATGTGAAACCAACTTGGTAAGATGTGCTGTATGGTCAGAGAGATCTGACCCGTCTATATGGTGTTGTTGTTGTGTGGTGTTGTGTCCAGAATTAATTTAGAGGATGGAATTCTGACACATAACTAATACTTTGATTGCAGAGCTGTGAGTTTTTTATTTGGCACCAATGTGGTGTCAAATGTGTTGAATATTACAAGAGGGACCCGTGCAGTAACATTGTGTCAGAGCAGCCTATTATAGCCCCAAGCACGGAGAGGTGGGGCCATCTGACTTCTGATATTGCCCCCAAGCACGGAGAGGTGGGGCCACCAGACTCTTGATATTTGCCCCCAAGCACGGAGAGGCGGGGCCACCAGATTCCAGCACCAGAACTACTCTTTCAAAGTTACGTAAGCAGGCTGGTCTGCTGGATTTACACCAACTTCATAGACATAGCACCCAAAGTGAATTACTACTAAAACATCCCATTTCCTTCCATCATTAATGGACAATGTTTGGTAGGCATAGACAGGGAGGGATGAAGCCACCCCAACAGCACATCTATTCATCGTTCTCCCAGGGAAAATAAAATTATGAACTGTAGAAATATTAACTAATCGTGAAAATTGTATACGCACACACCTTTTATTTATCATGCCATTTATTCATGCCATTCACTCATAAATTTCAAAATCTTTCATATGTTCTGGCCAAAGTAAAACCTTGGTTCAGAACAAATAAATTTAAAAAAGATTTACTTTCTAAAATTTCACCAGCTGAATTTAGTTCATTGTGTTCTAAATTTTATTGATAATATTATATTATTTAATATCTGTGTGTGTGTGTTTGTATATGTCAATACAACACATTACATTCAGTACCCTAGATTTTAACGTAGCCACATTCATTAGAAAAAAAGAAATGTGTGAGGTCGTATAGTGGTAGCAAGAAGGGTCTTCTGTACATTCACAGCTACATTTATTTCAGGAGCCTTCACAGCTGACCTCACGCATCACACTAGGTGATAACACAACCATACAAATACCATCAAAATCCACTACAAAAAGGTATTCTTGGGTGGAAATAAATAATGTTGAGCTCTCAGTGCCTGTGGTGTCCTTGGATAAGTAATTACAGATTGTATTGTTTAGTTAGACATTACATATATTTACCTGTTAGAAAATTGCCGACTTGGCAAAATTTCGATCTGCTGCTGTGCAGACTGCAAAAGAGTTAGGAATGGACGGGCAAATTATGATTGCTTATGTCACTGCTGAATGTGACAAATATATTGAACGGGAAGAAAGAAGATTAGAAAAAGAGGCCGAAAGAAAATTAGAATCTGAAAGGTTTGCCGAAGATAAGAGGTTAGAGGCTGAAAAGGAAATTAAGAAGTTACAATTTGAGGCTGAGGCTGAGACTAAGAGGCTGCAGATTGAGGCTGAGGCTAAGAAATTGGAAGCAGAAGAAAGAAGATTGACTGCAGAAAGAGAAGAGAAGAAATTGGCTGCAGAAATCGAGGAAAGAAGATTGGCTGCAGAGAGGGAAGCAGAAAAGGAGGAGAAGAGATTACAAAGGGAACATGAGTTACGACTAAGGGAGTTTGAGTTTCAAGGCCATGCTCCTGAAAATGGTGCCAGTCCCTTTACTTCTGATGCCACTGCTAGCCAGGGAGCCTCAACCTCAGCTATGAATTTAGATCATTTTGTTGAGAAAGACGATGATATTGAGAGCTATCTAAATAGATATGAACTATTAGCTACCACATATGGGTTAGAGAGAGAAAGGTGGAGCTTAAAGTTATCTCAAGGGCTTCGTGGGGCAGCTTACGAAGTTTTTGCCAAAATGAACAGAGGTGATCAAGAAAATTATGACATGCTAAAGCAGGCTCTTTTGTTAAGATATGAAAAGAACGCAGAATTTTATAGAAAAAAATTTAGGAATGCTAAACTACTGTCAGGTGAAACCTATCACCAGTTCTCTGCACGGTTAGAGACATACTTGGAGAAATGGACTTCTCTGGGGAAAACCCAAGATCTTAAGGAAATGGTCCTTATAGAACAATTAAGAGAGTCCATGGCTCCAGACCTGAGAAAGTTTCTCATGGAACAAGGTGCAGAGAGGCTGGTTGAGTTGCTAAATGTTGCAGAAAGGTATCAAGCGGCTCAGGCAGAGGTATCAGGTAATAAAAAGAAACAGGTGGATAATTTTAGGGCACCACAGAACTTTAATAAATTTGATCCTAGAGATCAAAACAAAGGTAAGCACCAGTTTGATAGGTCACGGTATGACAATAAAAATAAAACCCCACAATTCGATGAAAGGAAATATGATGAAAGAAAATCTTACAACCAAGGAAAGAGGTGGTGTAAAAATTGTAAGATGAACAATCATGACACTGACCATTGTAGAAGGAAACCTCCTCATTGTGCTGCTATGACATCTGGAAAAAACGGAAAAAAGGTCAAACCTGAGGAACTACAGGAACCATACCAACCCCCAGTGTGTGAAGATGTCATCTGTAATGGTGTCACCATAAGGTGTTTATATGATACAGGTTTAGATTATGATTCCGTTGTGAGTTCTCACCTGGTGCAGGCAGATCAATACACCACAGAAACAGTGGAGATTCAAACTGCAACCAAGGATGTAGCTACCATGACACTTCCCGTCGCCCGGATAAAGGTGAAAACGCGATATGTGGAAGGAATCATAAAAGCAGCAGTGATAAATAAGCCAATCTACCCTCTGATATTGGGGTGTAAATATGTCTTCTTGGGGAATCCCAAGAGACCTGTGATATTGGCAACAGTGCAGACCAGATCACAGTCTAAAAAGGAGGAGGATAATCCAATAAATACTCATCCAGATGAGATGAGGAAGGCACAGGCGGAGGACAAGACACTCAAGCCGTGTTTCAAGAAGTTGCCCAAATCTCATACACCTCCAGGCAAGGGAGAATTTTATATGAAGAACAAACTGATTTATAGGAAGGCTGGACCTGAATCCAATGGTCACGGACAGCTGGTCCTTCCCACTTCATATAGGACTAAAGTGTTGGAACTAGGGCATGCGATTCCCTTCAGTGGTCATATGGGGATCAGCGCAACAGGACAGCGAATAGCTTGTTACTATTTCTGGCCGGGGATAACTGAAGATATCAAACGATATGTAAAATCCTGTCCAGAGTGCCAACGAGTAGCACCTAAGCATTGGACTGCACCAGCAACCCTGGGGGAAATGCCCATAGTGGGAACACCCTTTGAGAGAGTTGCTGTGGATCTTGTGGGACCTCTCACTCGAACTAAGAGAAGGAACAGCTACATTCTGACTCTGGTGGACACTTGTTCTATGTGGGGAGAGGCGGTAGCCCTGTCATCGATTGATTCTAAGCATGTGGCAGAGGCATTACTCACAATTTTCACAAGGTTAGGCTTTCCCAATCAAATCTTGACTGATAATGGCTCTCAGTTCAAGGGGAAACTAACTGAAGACGTTTTCAGGATCTTCCAGGCCAAACACTTCCATTGTAGTGTGTACCACCCCCAAAGAAACGGCCTGTCACGTAGGGTTTATAGTCATTTAATTTCCTACATCTTCTTCCTATTCTTTCACATAAATTCTCTCTTTTATTATCTCTGTAATTTTTTTTTTCGGTGTATTTTTCATCCATTCGTTTTGCGTATATTATTTTCATATAATTCGCAAACTTTACCTGTTTTCCTTTCTCTTAAACTGAGAATCGCGCTAGGACGATATTACGTAGATGTCAGGGCTGCAGGGCGTCAGAAGGCGTGATAAGTCGGTTCGCTGAACACAGGACGTAGCAAATCGTCTACATTCTCAACGAGCGCGCGAGCTTCTTCTCGGCATAGTCCCGGTGAGGTGTGATACTTTACATCTGCACCGGTCAGTATCCAGACATTTGTCTCGAAAATCCCAAACTGACACGGCGCCCACTTGGGCCATGGTCAGCTGTAGTGTGAAAACTGCCCTGAAATGGAGTCAGGCTGTCTGGGATTTGAAACTGACACGCGTACATCGTGGTCAGTAGGTGACAGTTACGACACGCGTTAAGCGGACGTAAATGTTGGGAGTAGGGGAGATAATTTCGCGTGGCGAAATAGTTTGGGCCCTTTGTCTGATTTTAAGATATTGGCCAAGTTTGAAACTTTAATTTCATTCTCGCTCATAGACTCCACAGTAGATAGGTCGCTCGAAAACAGAATAGCTGTTAGAGAAGATCTCAGTTTGTTTCGGCAATTTGTCGAACTTCTAGACTTCCAGAAATATTTTCAGCATTTTTATTCTTAAGTTGTGCGACTACCTGTAATTCTGTGGTTGAGGTAATTAATATGATAGATATATAGATTTTGTGAGTGTTAAAGTGTTAAATCGCTTAATTCATTTTAATCTATTTCTTTAGCGCAGAAGAGAAATAAAGTGGTAGGCTATTATATTTTTTAGGGAAGCATTCAGTGGAAAGCAGACTAAAAATTTAATTTCTAGCTTATAACGGCAATTGTAGCTATTTATGAATTTAATTTAACTGCTAATACTCAGTCGAGTGTATTTTTCTAAACTAACGTATAAACTCTAGAATCCAGCCTCATGAATGGTGACGGAATACGCACGTGTTCTTAATTTATGAGGATTGCTGATTTTTAAATATAACTTACGTCACGGGAAGTTTAAATGATAAGCAAAGCTCTCTGCTTGCAAGTTTAAATGTAAGTTTTAACCAGTACAGATTCTGTTTATTATATTATATGTGTTATTTTTCCTCCACACAGTGAAAGTTTTGGGGTGACCCTAACTTTACCAGCACCTAGTAGTAGTTTCCATACTTGTGAAGAAATAGACAGTCCTTATTTTGAACCACGTGGGTTTTCTCAAGTAACACTGATCTGACGGTGCAAGTTAGACAGAAATACTAATATCCCTATAACGGGTTTTCAAAGACTGTAATGATAAATACTGGACCTTGGAGCCAGCACTTAATTTCTTCTAGAAACTCTATATAATTTGCTGCCTGGTGGCGTGAATATTAACAATCATTTCCCGACTAGATTATATCTTGTGGACAAATCTGTGGTGTGACTAAAGTGAATCCTATACTGAGAGAAGGCACCGACCTGACATTCATCATTTTTTAGAAACCTACGCTATTGACACTGTGCTCTGCTAACTCCCGCGCCTGGAATAATTGTTAGGTGACTTAATCAGACATTTGAACAAATTTGCATACCCAAGTAGTCGTTCCCGGAGACTCCAAGTTAAATACGTCTTTTGGAACTGGGGACTTCTTGGCAGAAGACTGCATTTTTTGAGTCTGTGTGAAAATCTAAAATCAATGTGTTCCAAGAGGCAGCAAGCAAAGTCGTGAGTACAAGTTTGAGAAGCCATGGCGGAATGAATGAGTGTACGCTGGTTTGAGTGATATTTTCCACTATTTTATCTTTGACACCCTGTTGCTGTCCTATTTATTTTTTTTTCAATCTGCATAATTTGTTGCTAAGGCTAGAGTTTTCTTGTGTTTTTGTCTTAGGTTAAATCAGATTTTTTTCAAACTCTGTGCATATAATTACGAGATAAAACAAAGAAAACTCTTAGACTCAAACCCTATGTATCTGTGACTCGGGCGCCATCATCTGTTCTCTTAACGGGGCCGGGCTAAACCTAGAGTTAACACTATAACGGGGCTATCATCCTTGCAACATTTCCTTGATTTTTTATGACTATGTGTATATGTATTTTCCTTGATGTACTTTCTTTGATGTTGTGAGCCGATTTTTCCTGATATTAAAATCGCTCTTGAACTAAATAATCGTGTTTGGTCAGCTCGTTCTAGATAATATATATATCATTGTTATAGTTTTCCCACGTCTGTGTGTTTACCTGTCGTCACGTGTATGTGCGTGCCTGTGAGTGATAGAAATATACGTAATATGTATATTGGTGTAGTCTGTCTGACGCTGTAACAACTGTTGTAGAAGATAGGTGAGAGAGAGAAGAATTCTTTTCGCTTTCAGAGACAGCCACTATATCAAAATCTATCATCTCACGTGTGTGGAAATTCTATTACCTTTCACTAACTCTCACTGAGTCTATCACCTATTCAAACCTATTCAGAAGGGACCAAACCTAGTCTTAATTCTCCTATCGGAAATCTACGACAAATGAGGGCTCGTTTCCGGTCTTTGAACTTAGAATAGGAAGACGAGTACGACAAACGTGGACTCGTCTATCTGGATTTTGTACTTAAGATTCTGTATTCTGATATAGAGTAAGAGTGTGATGTCTTGTGACTGTGTATCTTTTAAAAATAATTACCCCCTAGACTAGCGATCTGTTTACGGGCGTGCTGACCACACAAACTAATAAGTTTTTTTTTTTTTCCACAGCATCTTTGAATAATATACATTTTGGTTACAGGTTGATTTTGTCGGGATATATGTTAACTGCTGATTGTAATACTAAATGCTGGTAAAGTGGTGAGTGTATAACATTCACTGGGTACTGAGGCAGAACGGCGTTTGAACTAAGTTAAGGAGTGTGTTTCGGACTTTTTGTCCAGATTAATTCCCTCCCTTACCCGATCTGACTTCAGGGGCGAACTTATAGTGGATTTTTAAAAATTAAGGGATTATTTTTCTCTTTAATTTTTGCAATATTCTTTTGCTTTTCCACTGTAGCAACTTATTTTTCAGTTGTAATCTTAACTACCATTTATTTGGCGTAGTCGTGTTTTGCATTGAGTGCTTTATTGCCGATAATAGCAGCGATAGTTAGATTTTATTTTGGAGGAGGTATCCCAGGGTTAAGGATATCATCTTTTGAATTTTTGTGTTTTTTTTCTCTCGTAAGTGGTAGGAACCAGGTTATTCTTTTTCCTATTTTCTATCTCCACGTGTCTCAGTCACTGACATAATATGGCCGAGAGGGCAAAGCTTAGACAACTTCTCAGGGACGAAGCGAGAGAGGAGGGACTGGAAGGAGAAGAAGCGAAAGCATTTGTCAGAGACGAACTTGAGAGATATGATGCGGAGAGGAAAGCAGCGGAAGCTAAGGAAAAAGCAGCCGCAGATTTACAGCAGAAGAAGATGGATGAGGAAATGGAAATCCGCAGGATGCAGCAGGAGGAACGTGAGAAGGAGAGACAGCATGAGAAGGAGAGAGAGGAGAGACAGCATGAGAAGGAGAGGGAGGAGAGAGAGGAAAGAGAGAAACAGAGACAGCATGAGTTGGCTTTTAAGACTGTAGAGTTCCAAAGCCGTGGTGCGGCCTCTACCTCCAGCAATGGAGAGTCTTCTCCTCATTCTTCCTTAACTGACCCTGCTAACACTCAATCTCTTCAACTAAATGCTATGTCTTTCACTCTTGAATCTTTTCCTTGTCCAAATGAGAAGATTGACACATGGTTAGAAAAATTTGAGAAAATTGCAACTCTGTACGGGTTAGAGAGGTCGCGTTGGAATATGAAACTTTCCCAGGCCCTAAAAGGTTCTGCTTATGATGTTTATTCTAAGCTGGAAAGTAGCCAACAAGACGACTACGATGTGTTGAAGAAAGCGTTACTGGAGCGCTTTGAAATGAACGCTCGCAAGTTTTTGCAACTGTTTCGCAACAGCCGGAAGAGAATTCTGAAACTTTTCACCAGTTCTCATCTCGTCTTAAGGGATATCTAACAAAGTGCCTTGAGCTTTCGCAGCTCCCCTCTACCTATGAAGGTCTTGAGGAACTTGTTCTAACTGAACAAATAAAGAACACTTTGTCTGCTGATACCCGGAGATTTCTCGCTGAGCAGGGGGCAGAAAAACTTGAAGACATTTTGGAAAAGTCTGAGCGTTATCACAATGCGCTGGCTGAACTACCGGCCACAAAGCGGAAACCGACAGAGGAGCATTTTCGAAAACATAACCTAGAGCAATCTTCTCAGGCTTCTAACCAAAACAACCACAGAGAAACTGGACCTCAAAACCCCCCTCCTGAAAAATCCAAGTTCTACAAGAACAAGTACCCCAACCACCCCAAACAGTCTGATCAACCCGACCGCCCTACATGGCAGCGTAGCCAGAAAGGACAAGGTGGCAAAGGGAGAACCCCCGAGCACGGGACATATGATCAGACCGAGCACACCGAGCCTAAACGCATCGGATGCTTATTAACAGTCTCGCAAGGCGGAATTATTGACAGTGATTCCCAACCTCTTGGGGATAGACCCTCAACGCGAGGTATTGTTATTTTGAACGGTTCTCAAACTTCTTGCTTATTTGACACGGGGCTTTCTTACGATTGCATTGTTGCCAGAAACCTGGTTAAACCCGGTCAAGAGACAGGAGAGACCGTCAAACTTTGTGGAGTTCGTAAGAGTGATGCACCTACAGCGCTTCCCATCGCATTGGTGGAGATACACTCTGACTTTGTCAGAGGTGTGATCAAAGCGGCTGTTATGGATGATCCCATCTACCCAGTCATACTTGGCGGGAGATACGTGTGTATTGGGAAACCGGAAGAGCCGATTGTGGCAGCAGTAACTACAAGAGGGCAAACCAAGAAGGAACGGGAGCCTGCGCCAAATTTGTTACCTATGGAACTTAAAGAAGCGCAATACAAGGACCCTACTTTGGCACCCTGCTTTAGGAAACTGCCCATGGCTAAGGAACCCAAACAGCACGGGGACATTTTTTCTGAGGATGGCGTACTTTATCGGAGAACGGGCAAGCCTGACCAAGGTTACAACCAGCTCCTAGTACCGAAACAGTACAGAAGCCAAATCCTAGAAATGGGGCACTCTCTTCCCTTTAGCGGACATATGGGACAGAACGCCACAAACCAACGTATAACCACTCACTATTGGTGGCCAGGGATGAACACTGATATACTCAGATATGTAAAATCCTGTGCCCAGTGTCAACGGGTAGCACCCAAGCAACGGGCCCCCAGTTCCCATGGGTGAAATGCCAATAATGGGAACACCATTCGAACGGGTTGTGATCGACATTTTAGGGCCTTTCGAAAGGACTAAAAGAAGGAACAGGTTTATCCTGACCTTAGTCGATACATGCACTTTATGGGCAGAAGCTATCCCGCTAACATGCGCAGATGCCAAGCATGTCGCAGAAGCCCTCGTGCAGATTTTCACTCGGTTGGGATTCCCTCAGCAAGTGTTTGACGGATAATGGATCTCCATACCGAAACCTGTTGATGGATGAGATCGTTAAGATCTTGAGGACCCAAACACATCCACACTAAGCCATATACTCCGGCCGGAAATGGGCTCGTGGAACGTGCTAATGGAAACCTCACCATGATGCTAAGTAAGCTGGCACAAGTGAAACCTGAAGATTGGGATCTCTGTATTCCTGCAGCATTATTTGGCTACAGAGAATCTCCTCATACTTCCACAGGATTTCCGCCAGCTACACTCTTATTTGGCAGACCCATTAAGGGCCCGCTTGAAGCCTTACTTCAGTCTCTGACAGACGAGAAGGCGGATGAGACAGTCGTCTCAGCAAGTAAATATGTGTCGGTTTTAAAGGAAAGGTTGAAACTAGGGTGGGACCTAGCAACGACTAACTTTAAGCGAGCTCGCACAAAGCACGCTAACCGATACAGGAAAGTCGCGGAAGAGAGAGAACTGGAAGCAGGAGAGAAAGTTTTGGTGTTACTCCCTACTGAGAACAACCAACTGAAGATCGGATGGCAAGGGCCGTTTACCGTCCTGAAAAAGATTTCTAAGGCTAACTACCAGATCTCTATTGAAGGAAAGGAGAAGGTTTTCCATTTAAATCTCTTAAAGAGATACTTGGAAAAACCAGTGCCAACCTCCGACCATCTCCTGACGATCGCCAAAACTGACGAAGATGATGATAGTGGCAGGGATATTCCACCGCTATCACAGGAAATCTTTCAAAAATGTCAGAAGCGGCGACGCTCTTTCAAGCGCGCATGGGAGACATTCCGGGGGAAGGAAACTTTGAGGAGTGGACTTGAGTAGGAATTGGACAGAGATGGAGGGGGAAGATGAGAGGGAAGAAGACAGACACCCCGAAGCTACGGTTATAGGAAATTAAACTCCATAACGTAGACATGGAGTGCTTCCATATCTTAAAGGGGGGAGGCTCTGTCACGTAGGGTTTATAGTCATTTAATTTCCTACATCTTCTTCCTATTCTTTCACATAAATTCTCTCTTTTATTATCTCTGTAATTTTTTTTCCTGTGTATTTTTCATCCATTCGTTTTGCGTATATTATTTTCATATAATTCGCAAACTTTACCTGTTTTCCTTTCTCTTAAACTGAGAATCGCGCTAGGACGATATTACGTAGATGTCAGGGCTGCAGGGCGTCAGAAGGCGTGATAAGTCGGTTCGCTGAACACAGGACGTAGCAAATCGTCTACATTCTCAACGAGCGCGCGAGCTTCTTCTCGGCATTAGTCCCGGTGAGGTGTGATACTTTACATCTGCACCGGTCAGTATCCAGACATTTGTCTGGAAAATCCCAAACTGACACGGCGCCACTTGGGCCATGGTCAGCTGTAGTGTGAAAACTGCCCTGAAATGGAGTCAGGCTGTCTGGGATTTGAAACTGACACGCGTACATCGTGGTCAGTAGGTGACAGTTACGACACGCGTTAAGCGGACGTAAATGTTGGGAGTAGGGGAGATAATTTCGCGTGGCGAAATAGTTTGGGCCCTTTGTCTGATTTTAAGATATTGGCCAAGTTTGAAACTTTAATTTCATTCTCGCTCATAGACTCCACAGTAGATAGGTCGCTCGAAAACAGAATAGCTGTTAGAGAAGATCTCAGTTTGTTTCGGCAATTTGTCGAACTTCTAGACTTCCAGAAATATTTTCAGCATTTTTATTCTTAAGTTGTGCGACTACCTGTAATTCTGTGGTTGAGGTAATTAATATGATAGATATATAGATTTTGTGAGTGTTAAAGTGTTAAATCGCTTAATTCATTTTAATCTATTTCTTTAGCGCAGAAGAGAAATAAAGTGGTAGGCTATTATATTTTTTAGGGAAGCATTCAGTGGAAAGCAGACTAAAAATTAAAATTTCTAGCTTATAACGGCAATTGTAGCTATTTATGAATTTAATTTAACTGCTAATACTCAGTCGAGTGTATTTTTCTAAACTAACGTATAAACTCTAGAATCCAGCCTCATGAATGGTGACGGAATACGCACGTGTTCTTAATTTATGAGGATTGCTGATTTTTAAATATAACTTACGTCACGGGAAGTTTAAATGATAAGCAAAGCTCTCTGCTTGCAAGTTTAAATGTAAGTTTTAACCAGTACAGATTCTGTTTATTATATTATATGTGTTATTTTTCCTCCACACAGTGAAAGTTTTGGGGTGACCCTAACTTTACCAGCACCTAGTAGTAGTTTCCATACTTGTGAAGAAATAGACAGTCCTTATTTTGAACCACGTGGGTTTTCTCAAGTAACACTGATCTGACGGTGCAAGTTAGACAGAAATACTAATATCCCTATAACGGGTTTTCAAAGACTGTAATGATAAATACTGGACCTTGGAGCCAGCACTTAATTTCTTCTAGAAACTCTATATAATTTGCTGCCTGGTGGCGTGAATATTAACAATCATTTCCCGACTAGATTATATCTTGTGGACAAATCTGTGGTGTGACTAAAGTGAATCCTATACTGAGAGAAGGCACCGACCTGACATTCATCATTTTTTTAGAAACCTACGCTATTGACACTGTGCTCTGCTAACTCCCGCGCCTGGAATAATTGTTAGGTGACTTAATCAGACATTTGAACAAATTTGCATACCCAAGTAGTCGTTCCCGGAGACTCCAAGTTAAATACGTCTTTTGGAACTGGGGACTTCTTGGCAGAAGACTGCATTTTTTGAGTCTGTGTGAAAATCTAAAATCAATGTGTTCCAAGAGGCAGCAAGCAAAGTCGTGAGTACAAGTTTGAGAAGCCATGGCGGAATGAATGAGTGTACGCTGGTCTGAGTGATATTTTCACTATTATATCTTTGACACCCTGTTGCTGTCCTATTTATTTTCTTTTCAATCTGCATAATTTGTTGCTAAGGCTAGAGTTCTGGTGTTTTTGTCTTAGGTTAAATCAGAGTTTTTTCAAACTCTGTGCATATAATTACGAGATAAAACAAAGAAAACTCTTAGACTCAAACCCTATGTATCTGTGACTCGGGCGCCATCATCTGTTCTCTTAACGGGGCCGGGCTAAACCTAGAGTTAACACTATAACGGGGCTATCATCCTTGCAACATTTCCTTGATTTTTTATGACTATGTGTATATGTATTTTCCTTGATGTACTTTCTTTGATGTTGTGAGCCGATTTTTCCTGATATTAAAATCGCTCTTGAACTAAATAATCGTGTTTGGTCAGCTCGTTCTAGATAATATATATATCATTGTTATAGTTTTCCCACGTCTGTGTGTTTACCTGTCGTCACGTGTATGTGCGTGCCTGTGAGTGATAGAAATATACGTAATATGTATATTGGTGTAATCTGTCTGACGCTGTAACAACTGTTGTAGAAGATAGGTGAGAGAGAGAAGAATTCTTTTCGCTTTCAGAGACAGCCACTATATCAAATCTATCATCTCACGTGTGTGGAAATTCTATTAACTTTCACTAACTCTCACCGAGTCTATCACCTATTCAAACCTATTCAGAAGGGACCAAACCTAGTCTTAATTCTCCTATCGAAAATCTACGACACGGCCAAGTGGAAAGATTTAATGGCACGTTGATGTCAATCCTGAGAAAGTTGGCACACGAAAAACCAGATACGTGGGACCAGTACCTTCACGCCGCCCTCTTTGCTTATCGGGAGGTACCCCATAGTTCAACCGGTATGGCCCCGGCAACATTATTATTTGGAAGGCCAATAAAAGGTCCACTGGAAGCGCTGTTAAGAACGTGGACTGATGAAAAGGCAGAGGAAAACATTACATCCTCATACCAATATGTGAATGAGCTGACCACTCGTTTAAAAACTGGCTGGAAACTTGCCAATGAAAATTTGAGACAAGCCAGGAAAAAACATGCTGCTTACTATAACAGGAAAGCTAAAGACAGAGATTTGGCTGTGGGAGAGAATGTACTGCTTCTTCTGCCCGGTAATCAGAATAAGTTACAAATTGGATGGCAAGGTCCATATACAGTTCTAGAGAAGGTGTCTAGAACCAATTATAAGATAGATAAGAAGGGGAAAGAAAAAATCTATCATGTGAATCTCCTGAAGAAATACTTGGAAAGAGAAAATCAGGAAGAGACACACTTGTTGACCTTGTCCATTGCCATGGAGATGAAAAAGGAACCACTTTCATCATTTGAATATCCATTACAACCCTGTGAGACAGCGGCACAGGTGAAAATCAGTACACATTTAACGAAAAATCAGAAAGAGAGAGTGCAACAGGTTCTAGATAATCATGCAGAGGTGTTAACAGACCGACCGGGGCATACAAACTTATTGGAATATGATATGAAACTGATAGACCCCACACCTGTCTGTATGAAACCCTATTCGATTCCTTTTGCTAAGGAGAAAGCTTTGAAGGAAGAGATAGACTATTTGTTGAAGGAAGGAATTATTTCACACAGTGAATCTTCGTATAGTTCCAGTGTTGTACTCTTAAGGAAACCCTCTGGAGAACATAGACTCTGTATAGATTACAGGAGACTGAATGCTATTACAGAAGGACAGGTGGATCCATTGCCGGATACAAATCAATTGTTTGCCAGACTAAATAAAGCTAAATATTTCTCAAAAGTGGATCTGAGTAAAGGATACTATCAGATTCCAGTAAAGCCTGAGGTTAGACCATACCTAGCGTTTAGTACCTCAGAGGGACACTATGAGTTTAACAGATTGCCATTTGGATTGAAGAATGCGCCTAGTGTCTTCTCTAGAATGATGAGAAAATTATTGGACCCTCTGAATAACCCATGCATCACAAATTTCATGGATGATATCCTTATAGCAACAGAAACATTTGAGGAACACATTGATTCTCTGAACATGCTGTTTACTCGACTTAAAGAAGCGAATTTGACAGCCCGACCAACCAAATGTTGTGTTGGATGTAAAGAATTAGAGTTCTTGGGACACACAGTTCATCAGGGAAACATGACCCCTGACCCCAAGAATTTAGAGAAACTAAAGAAAGCCCCAAGACCACAAACCAAGAAAGACGTGAGATCCTTTGTCTCATTATGTGGTTTCTACCAAAAGTATATCAAAAACTTTAATTCCATATGTGCACCGTTAACTGATTTAACACGTAAAGGACATCCAGATCGAATTACATGGACTCCACAATGCGAATTCGCTTACCAGGAATTGAAGGAAAAGCTCACAAGTAAACCTATTTTGAAATTACCTGACTTAAGTCCAGAATTTATTGTAAGGACAGATGCCAGTAATATTGGGTTAGGTTCGACTCTGCTACAGAAATCAGATGCATTGGATGGGGAATTAAGCCCAGTGGCATATGCTAGCAGAAAGTTGAATAAAGCTGAAACCAATTACTCAACTAGCGAAAAAGAATGTCTTGCAGTATTATGGGCGATAAAGAAATTCAATATTTATCTGCATGGGAAGGCATTTAAGTTGCAAACGGATCACAAACCCTTGTCGTTTCTAGCGCAGGCTAGACATGAAAATTCTAGATTACTCCGTTGGTCATTACTGATGCAGCCATATGAGTTTAGCATAGAGTATATAAGTGGAAAAACAAATCTGGGAGTGGATTTTTTAAGCCGCCATCCGTGTGATGAGAATCACCCTAAGCCCCAGGAAGGATAATAAATTTCTCTATGTGTATATAGAATTATAGACTGACATATAACGTCTGTTTCAAGTGGGGAGAATTTGTCGTATGAAATTCTAATCAACATATATAAATTAAAAAGTAAATGTAAAGCCTAACAAATAACTTCAATAAAAGGAAAGAAGAATGGTAAGGAACAGTGTTGTCACAATGACTGTACTCGAAATCCCCCTTGTTTTCTACTTCGTCTGCAAATTGTAACGTTTCACGTTGATAGTAAAAGCCTACTGCATCACTACACGCTTTCTTCAATAAAGCGTGTACTGCATTTCTAAGAAAAACCTTGAGCTAGGCACCCTGCGTAATGACCTAAATTAATACTTCCATTAATTTCATTTTATACACGGCGTGATGAAAAGACAGATGAACTTAGGATAGAGAGAAGGGAGGGCTGAAAGCAGGAACGCATGCAACACTAAACACGCGTCTCGCTATACAATTAAAGTCATCACGCGTGTAAGGCCACAAGCACTAATTTTTTTTTTCAAATCGACAGAAAAAAAAACACTACCCATACGAGAGTTAGGTTTAAAAACTTACAAAACGCTTATTAGGAAACATGACATTCTACTGTTTTATGTCTAAAATCCTGACATTAGTCTGACAGTACAGCAGGACAGGTGGCGGTTCTAAACATAAAAAATAAAAAAAACAAATACACGACTATCCTAGAAAATACATATTTTGAACGCAGCCACTTAGCTCCCTTAAATTTGTATATTTGGGTTCCTTAGGACTTGCTGACAAATAATATGTTAAGTGTTACGCAAATAGTCTAGGAATTAACAAATTATAGCCAAAAGAAATAGTGAGGGTGTCAGACAACACCAAAATCAGAATCGCTCAGTGGCAGATTTTGACACCACCATTGTACGGGAAATAGGTCCCCATGTTAAATCCTATTTGATTGGAGCGCAGTAAATGTAAGGCGAAACACGATTAGTCGGACTACAAATACTAATTTTTTGTTGTTAGGGGAAACAGTAGTAGAGGTACTTTTTTGAAAAGCTGTGTAAACATGGCACGATTGGTTAGACCCGCCAATATAGTCAATTAGAAGCGTCAGTTCAGCACCACATTTTCAAATAAACTTTCTAAAGCAACAGTGCGTTGAGATTCAGCTTATATTTTTCTAAATAAAAGCCTGAGACAGCGGCAGGTCGGATTTTGTGCCATATTCATTGCCAGTCAACGTAATTGTGTATTATTTCCATGAATTGTGGGACCGTGGTCCTATGTTATTGAAGCAGCACCTGGTCTGAGCTTTGCTGAATCTAGAGGCTGACAGCATACTGCTGGGTCCAGATAGCGACCAGTGAGGTGTCTCCAGAACACAGGAAGCAATCGAGCAGAGGAGTCTTTTCCTGCCGCCATCACGAAAGATAAGCTTCTGTGGCCAGAGGAGCTCAACATTATGTGTTCCCCTCAAAACTTGACATTATAGTAAAACAGAGGGTCAATACATTGTTTAAATTGATAGGAACGGTGAAGTTTCCCCATACTATTTCCAAGATAAACAAACACTTGAAGTCATGATGACAAATATCAACATAGCTTGAAAAACAAAACCAGTATTACCTCATAGTACTACTACACAACTGACACACATAGGATAATACTAATACAATATGTCACTACAAGGTTCATATTTATAAATTATGTACATATAAATTGTGATTACATTTGATTGTGATTCCTGGTTCACTGTGTAGTTGAATCAGGATATATATTAGTGAAAGTAATTAATACATATATATTTGAACTTTTACCATTGACTCAATTAAGATAGTCTTATAGAGTGTTAAATGTGTGTGAGTGTCACAGTGTTGTCAAGTGTGGTGGAATAAATTAAATTGTTTATCTGTCTGTTGTTGTTGTGACTTACACTTCATCATTTACATAACCCTAGACAATTAACGTAGTCATCACAATATTCCAGAATAATTCTGACTGAGGTATAAATGTGGTAGCAAGTAAGGTTATCTGTAAAACACTACACCTATTAGATACAGATACCTTCACAGCTGATCTCAGTCAGTACACTAAGTCCCCTATAAATATTTATAACATCCCACTTTACCACAATGTGTATGATTCTACTTCTTGTAGTGTTATTTCTCCTAGTTCTGTCTTGTTATCTTTTCTTGTATTTATTCTTATTATATCCGTCTTCTTCCTGTGTATTTTCAGACTTACTTGATGTCACCTATATATACAACATTTAAATATAACCTTGAAATTGAGAGGGAAAAGCTCGTTGCTACAGTCTGAACAGGGAACATACTCCAAAACCGTTCACGATTACTGACAGCATTCAAGTGGCACAATGTTCAGAGCGTTTGCTCGTGAAGGTAAAGTAACTGGTTTTGAAACCAGGTTGCGTTACGCCCCAATCTCCTCAGCTGTAAATATAGGTACTTGACTTCGTTCTTGGGTTAGTGAAGGCACAGGCAGCGAGGTAGCGAAGCGGTTACCCTACACCATTAAGCTGAGATCTAGTAGCAATAAACACCATCATTCTCCTACGGCAGTATCTGTGTTGCGAATACCTTTACCTTCACGTTTTTTAATAACACGTTACATAAAATGTTTGCCGGTGTATACTACGACTCTGAAGACATGCTGTCAGTACATTACAACTGAGCGCTAGTGATAAAAGTTCAATTTATTTCATTTCCATTAATGCCAATAAGGTATCGCCCACATATTCTTACAATGGCAACTAATTAATTATTCAAGAATCAGTTTAACGGCAACGACCTCCGAGAAACTGTGTTATACGCTGCAAATCGTTGACGGCGATAATCGGCAAAGCATGAGTTCATTCATATCAGTCAAGTATCTGATTGGTCCTCCTCTGCTCACTTCAGACATGAGGACAAATATAGCAACAGATATTTGTTAAGGCACGAAGTCAGCAGGAGTTAGAATTAGCGAAACACACATAGAAAAAAAAAAAAAAAAGCCATCGAAACAACCGAGCAGAGCCTATCAGTCGAAAGGTTAACACGGGGTTAAAGCTTCCTTCTAAAACATGGCTTCTTAAGCTGTTGTCCATCAGACCCGTTAAGGGGTCCGTGCACGGATTCTAAGTGGTCTTTGAATTGACTTTCAGGGGTACGTGCACAGAACCTAAACTTTAAAATTTAACATTTTTGATTAAGGTAAAGGTAAGCACTATACAAGGACGCAAGCAGTGCTGTTTTTGCAAGCAATGACATTGGGGAATTTTTCAAAACAACTGTAGGAGTTTGTCAGAGATGTATCCTGTCCCCAGTGCTCTTTAATATATATCTAGAACGTACTATGCAGGAGGCTCTCTACGATTATAAAACAACCATCCGTATCGATTGGAGGCCGACCTCTTTGCAATCTACGTTTTGCTGATGATATCGATCTTATAGCTGGAACAGAATCAGAACTTCAAGATCTTACATCTAGACTGGAGAAAGTAACAAGAACGTATGGGATGGAAATTAATATAGAAAAAAGCAAGATATAACTCCGCCCATGCCGGTCCCAAGCCCGGATGAAAAAGGAGGAGGGCGGCCTGCATGGAGGCCGTAAGGAGGCAGCCCCTCCACCATGCAAAGGCACAACAGGCCAATCACCTGTTTGTCTTAAACTATGATTACGAGAAATACAAGAGAGAAAATCGGACTGATTCTAAAGGCGACGAACTGGAACGGACTACGGACTACGACTTATGGAACTTGGAACACAAGAAGTATAAATGGGAAGGAAGAGGAGCTGGTGGAAGAGATGAGGAAAGCAAAACTAGAAATCCTGGCTATAACGGAAACGAAGAAAAAAGGACAAGGAGTCATGGATCTCGATGGCAACACGTTGCTCTACAGTGGTGTACCCATATCTGAAAGAGCTAAAGGGGGCGTGGGTTGCATTGTGGCCCAAAATCAAAAAGATAGTATCAAGGGATGGAACTTTGTCTCGGAGCGCATTATGGTTGTAAAACTAAAAGAAGGAGAAACCATAGTCAACCTGGTCATAGTGTATGGGCCAAATGAGGATGAGAGAGCAGAGGTCAAGGAGGAATTCTTCGAGCTGCTTCAAAGGACAGTGGATGACTGCCTAGATGAAGTTATCATGCTCGGAGATTTTAATGCCAGAGTTGGAAATGACCATGCTAGATGGGGTGGCGTTATCGGAAGATATGGAGAAGATACTCTCAATGACAATGGAAAGCGACTCCTTAGATTCTGCAGTGAGCAGAATCTGATCATTACAAACACAAAGTTCCCCCATAAGCGCATACATGCATACACTAGATGTGAACCAACCAAGAATGAGAAGTCAGTGATCGACTATGCCATTGTTCGGAGAAGCTCATTCAGATATGTCCGAGATGCAAGAGTCTGGAGGGGGCCAGAGATTGGAAGTGATCACTACCTGCTAACAATCAAACGAACAACTGAAAGAGTTGCTCAGCCTAGGAACTGCCCAACATCACGCAAGAAACCAAGTAAACGAGCAGGAGAAATGAGCATTAGGACCTACAAACTGAGAGAGCCAGAAATTAAGACCAGATATCAGGGGCTTATTGCTACAGCAGTGAGCAACACAGAAGAACGACCTGATGACTTGGAAACCCTCTGGAATAAATTCAAGGATATCATAAAGACAGCTGCTGCAGAAGCATGCGGTGAAGTCCGACTTGGGAACCAGAGAAAGAGGACACCTTGGTGGACAGAGGAAGTCAAAGAGAAAATAAGAGATAAGAAAATGGCATGGAAACAATACTTAGGAGCTAAAAACACAACAGGACAAATGGAAAAATATAGAGAATATGTGATACTCAGAACAGAAGCAAAGAACAAAGTGCTAGCAGCAAAACAGAAGTCCTGGGAAGAATTTGGAGAAAAGCTAGAAAAAGATGCACAAGAAAACCAGAAATTGTTCTATAAGACCCTAAAGAACATGCGGAAGGAAAAACAATGCCCTCTCAAATTTATAAAGGACAAGCAAGGCAAATTGCTTACTGCCCCGAAGGAAGTAATGGAAAGATGGAAAGAATATTTCTCAGAACTCCTGGATGGTGAGCATGGTGAAGCAACAGAAATGATAACCACTAGCACAGAAGAGAAAACCAATGATGGTGAAGATGACATAAAGATGGAAGAACTGAGGGCAGCACTAGAGAAAATCAAGATGGGCAAAGCAGCAGGGCATGATGGTATAACACCAGAAATGGTTAAGTACATGGGAGCATCAGGCGACCTATTACTCTTAAAGGTCCTACAGGCAGCATGGTGCAACAAGACCATACCAAAGGATTGGGAGATTGCCATCATAACACCAATTTTCAAAAAGGGTGACAATCGACAATGTGGAAACCATAGAGGCATATCCCTTCTCAGTGTCCCTGGTAAAATCTACTCTAGAATCCTAGAGCAGAGACTCCGACGCCTAGCTGAGCCACAATTGGATGAGGTCCAGTGCGGATTCCGAGCAAACCGAAGTACTCAAGACCTAATCTTCACACTCAGACAGTTGAGTGAAAAGGCCCTTGAGTATAAGAGTGAGATCCATCTTTGTTTCATAGATCTGGAAAAGGCGTTTGACAGAGTCCCCTGGAGCAAACTTTGGGACTGTTTGGCAAGGAAGAATATTCCAGCACCTCTGATTCATGCTATACAGAGCTTCTACAAGTCTTGCAGAAATTATGTGAGGACAGCAAACCATAAGTCAGAAGAGTTCAGGACCACCACTGGTGTAAGACAAGGTGAAATCCTGTCACCTTATCTTTTCATACTCCTCATGGACGATGTCATCAAGGCATGTAAGGAGAGAACAAGAAAGTATTCAGTGGGGTACTGGAAGATGAGACAGGTCTATATTTCGGAGCTGGCATTTGCTGATGATGTTGCCCTGATTGCTAAATCAAAGGCACATCTCCAATCCAACCTGCAAGTCTGGAAGGAAGAGCTGGAGAAGAGAGAGATGGTCATAAGCAGCTCTAAAACAAAATCCATGGTGATATCACGAGAAGAAAGAAAACATCAGATTAAGTTGGGAGAACAGGTCCTGGAGCAGGTCGACCACTTTAAATATCTCGGAGCTATTATAGACCGAAAGGGAGGCATCAAAGAAGAGTTGGCCACTCGAAAAGCAGCAGCTGGGAGACTTTTTCAGGCCATAAATCGTGGATTCCTCAGCAAGAAAGAGGTTGGTAAGAAAACGAAGATGGCTGTATACCGCTCCACCTATGTCCCAGTTTTGACATATGGATGCGAGTCGTGGGCAATGACTACAACCCACAAAAGCCAGATCCAAACCTCAGAAATGAGGTATCTGAGGAAAGTGGTTGAAGTAACAAGAAGAGACATGGTCCGCAACCAGACGATACGTCAAGGCCTGAAATCCCATCCGCTGCAGACCCAAATAGAACAGTCCCAACTAAGATGGTTTGGCCATGTCTGCAGAATGGGAGAAGATCGGCTACCACGACAAGCATGGGAAACAAAGAGCCAGGGATCCAGACCTCCAGGACGACCCAGAGTTCGCTGGGAGGACAACATTAGACAATCTTTGAAGGACCGAGGACTAGAATGGAACTAGGCCAGGAAGAAGACAGCTGATAGAATGGTCTGGCGCTCTCTCTTCCAAACCTCTACACCTCACGGTAGAAGGGGAACGACTAAGTAAGTAAGTAAGTAAAAGCAAGATATTGGTGAATAGCCATAAGAAACATGTTCCGACCAACATTACGTTAAATGGGCAAACGTTAGAAGAAGTTAACACCTTTAAATATCTCGGGTCCACTATATGTAGTGATGGAAGATCAATTAAAGAAATCAAGACAAGACTTGAGATGGCCTCAGCTGCCATGACAAGGTTGAATGTGATATGGAAAAGTAACATCAGTTTTCCTGTGAAGATCAAATTATACAAATCACTTGTATTATCTATTCTCTTGTATGGGTGTGAGGGCTGGACACTCACTGCAGATACGGAGCGAAGGATTCAGGCTTTCGAGTATAAATGTTATAGAAGAATTTTGCGCATTTGTTATAAAGAGCACAAAACAAATGTCTGTGTTAGAGAGAAAATAAACACCTATGCAGGCCACCAAGAACCACTTTTGTCAGTAGTGAAACGCCGAAAGCTTGCCTGGTTTGGGCATGTAACTCGTCATGACTCCCTTTCGAAAACGATCCTGCAGGGAACAGTCGAAGGTAAACGGAGATGAGGAAGGCAAAGAAAATCCTGGGATGTTAATATCAAAGAATGGGCAGGGCACGGTTTTTCCACACTTGTACGCATTGCTGAAGATAGAGAGCAGTGGAGAACCCTGTCTGCTGATGCTTCCACCATGGCACCCCTACAACACATGACCGGTTACGGGTTGAGATGAGATGAAACGTAACGGTAAAGGATCCAGTTACACGCCTATTGAGGCATATTGGGAATATGATGTTAAGCCCATATTTTCTTGACCGTCGGCACACTAGGGGCGATGGGGTCAGCATCACGCCGGCCGCCTTAACCTTCCCAGAGTTGCTCTGGTACCCAATTCATGAGGCTGGGTCGACCCCAGAGCCGTTTGCGGTCTAATTTTTGATTAAGCAGAATGTATTTTTTTTCTAAAGAGGAGTTCGTTAGCCTTCACTGAACATTCAAAGGGGTCGAAGGCACAAAAAAAGCTTAAGAAGCCCTTTTCTAGAATAACACAAACATCCACAAATAAGTTAAAGACTTTTATGGATGGGCAATTGTGTAAAACAAAAAAGAATGAGATGATACTGCGATGGTCACACACATTGAGGAAACCTGTTGATGGCAGATAGGACACACATTGAGGAAACCTGTTGATAGCATTACCAGGCATTCATTGTTCTGAAATCCCTAGTGCAGGGGGAGCAGAGACAGACTGACAAACACACGGAGAAGAGAACTGGAGACATAAATGAACATGATCAGTGTGGCCGTTACGCTTGATGGATATCACAAAGTAGCATATTGTTGATGATCTAAAATAGTGGTTGGTTCGATCTCTAGCCCTTTGTCTTATCTCATCTCACTAAATATAGTTGGTGTGTTTTACCTTCATACCTTCATTAAACACAGCAACAGTACGATACTCTGACGTAATGTGATCGACGTGATGCAAACGCTGGCTATGGTTTACACATTAACAGATATACAATCATATTTAGAAAATGTTTATATCACGAAATGTTACTCTTCATAAACTATTCAAGCTTCTGCTCGCTTGTTCAATACTTCTGTGCATCAAACAATATCACTTTAACTCTTGGAACCTTTTCACTTGTCATTGACATTATTAGCTCCTTAAAATGTATCTCTCAGATCTGCGTTGCATCACGGTTTACTTCCATCAGTTTCTGCATTAAAAATCGTTCTTGAAATGTTAATCGTTGCCTGTTAATTTACTAGCATAACTGCTAGAGTGTAGATATTTCCCTATTTCCCAAGTCTTTCCTACTTCTCACTTAAAATTGAATCTGTATACATTGCTATCGAATGCTCGTCACACATGGTTGAAAATGTCATTTCCGTTAATTCTCAAACGTTTACGTACCTTGATATGGTTTGAAAATTCCAACAAATTTTTACCACGCAACTTTTCCTTAGAAACATCTCTACTTGCTTCAGATAAATACTTGAATTCGATATCTGGCGACTGGAATTGTATATCTGTCGACTAAAACTCACAGCATATTGACACTGCTTGGCATTTGAGATGTAAAAAATACAACATTTCTGATTGGAGCCTTGTCATATAGTCGCAACTGGATGTGGGCCGAATGTTGTCTTATAATATAGCACCTTTTAGGTTTACGGCATTGTGAAATTCAACCCGTCAAGATAACAGCCAGACAAGCCAGAATAAGGAATAGGATCCGGATTCCATATTAAAGGACCGAACAACGTGTTTGAGCATCTTGTAGATTTACACTACGGCATCTCTACATTTATTAATACGGAAATCCCAAAATCCTAGGAACCTGAACACTACGTCATAGTGATATCCTGTTATAAAGTAATACCCCAGACCACGTGTAAGAGGCATCTTAATCGAATTGCCGAAACTATTTCACTGAGCCAGATGTTTGTATTCCCAAAGATATTTTGGGGTAAGTTGTACATTTTATAATTCTATATTTTGCATTTATTAACAAATGAAAATTGCTAGTGGATGTCCAAGTTCATACGAGGCTGGCAACCTCGGCAAATATAATGATGGTTTCAAGAACCACCACTGCAAGAGCTGGTGGCTGCTTTATGTCGGTTTCTCACAGAGAACAAAAAGCAGAGTTATTCCCAAGTTCCATATGGAGCAGAGAGTGTATGATAACAGAAATGATGTACATACTTATTATATTAACCTTATCAACCAGTGCAAATGTAAATGTAAACATGTTCAATATAAATGCAATGAATTTTTTCCGCTCACAGGGATTGGCATTACTGCTCAGAGAAGGTAACGTTCAGAGGCAGATGGGATAATGGAATGAACGAGGTAGGGGTGAGGGATACCTGATTTTGTGTCAGGAAACCCAATACTCAGGGGGGTATTCGTTTCTCTCTTATTTCATGATACTAATCAGTGTTACCAACTGATGGTGCTATCTGTAGAACACGTGAGTGGTGTAAGTGGCCTTCAGTCAAAGCTAGACACCAACAGTAGACGGGTCTTAACAGACGCTGGACCATCTTCGCAATTACCCCACAATACTACGAAGGACTTGTTGCGGCAACCAATCTTGACCATTGACGAGAGTGAACCAGTCCATAACCTGCAAAGACTGGAGCAGAAACCAACCGACGTATTACTTGCAGCTAAGAACTCACTTAAAGCTGCCAAGTGAACTCTAATTTAAAAAAATTCCTTATGCTATCCAGATCATACCCCATGATGACATTTTAAAGACTATCTAATTCACCCCACTTTTATTTATTTTACAACTGTTAACGATAACTGACTATTAAATTTTGTTATTTGTAAATATACAAATGTATAGTTGATTCAGTCATTTTGAGTGAACTGCACCAGTATATCCCAGTAATATTTTACCGAGTTAAATCAGTTGGGGGCTCATCAAAAGGAGCGACAAAATATCCTTACTCATATAAGGTCTGGAAAGATATAAAGTTTGCACGGCCTGAATCCCATCGGTCGTAGTACTTAAGTTCCTGTGAGGCTCTGTCACAAAATTAACAATGATACAACGTTAAAATATCTCCAATGATACAACGTAGGGATAAAAACTTATGCGTAAGCTGCTAGAATACATGATCGCCCACGCCGCGGGTCATCACCCGCCATGGAAATTAAATTGTTGGACTTGAAGGCAAAACGATCAAAACGAAAAATCTGACTGAACGCGTGCTTGAAACTAGCGAGGTAAAAGGACGCAAATTGGTGGGGAATGGAGGAAAAAGTCACGTCCCCAAGTTGACATAAAGTAAAGAAATCGACAAAAGGGACCTTGGATATTATACGCCACAGTCATTAATTGGACGCTTTTGCTATAACTTAGCCCGTTTATTTGAATGCAGTGATGAGCGCGTTCCAGAAAATTCTAGAAAATATTTGAAAAGTCACTTTTCTTAATAATAATGTTAGGAATATAAAAACGTAGCTGGCCGGATGGCCTATCTTGAGCAGTGAAATAATATGCTTTCATTTATACAGACGGACAGATAATACGAAAGATATTGACAAAAGACTGTGTTTTTCATATCAGCGAACGTCTGCAGTGGGATAAAACATGTCACTAATTTTCAAAAAGTTGTGGCCTTGAAAGACGCAAGTGCTAAAATCTAGTGGAATGAAGAGACGGGGTGGGATGGTGAATTGTGGCTAAAAATAACTTTAAAGGCAGAATTGTGTAGGGGAAAGCAGGGTTGGTTCAAAAAACAAGTGTGTTTTTTTGTGAAACGCAAGAAGAAACGGACGGACCAACAGACAATAAGGCATACTTGACTGAGGTCTGACTGAAATGACTTTGTGGTAGGATATTTGAATTTAAAAAAAGAAAAGGCAGCGATTGGCCATAGATGAAGAAATTATCGGCGCTCAGACGCGCATTTTGTGCCATTCAGTATTAGCTGTCCTTGTAGACACAGTGAATTATCAAGTGGTGTAAATTCGCAGAAGCTATTGAAGTATTTAGAGGGACGCCATCATAAGGCCAGCAGCTCAGCTGAGTTTTGCTAGCATTTATTTAACTGTGTACTATATTCATATTTCTGGTAAGACTGAAATTATCTCTTTGTACATTTTAATATTTGTTTAAGGTTTCGAGTGATTTGATACTGCAATAGCATAATCTGTTCCTTACAACAAGTAAGGGTTCGCTCTAGACCCCCCGCCCCAGTTCAGGGTCTAGAGACAATAAAATACATAAACTCCAGCAAGGATTAGGAAGGACAGATCAAGTGTTGAGATCAGCGAAACATATCACCTATCCTATTTTATGGCAGGAAACTAATGAACATATTTCAGAATCTGTAGTCTGGGAGAACTTAGCCTATGTGAAACCAACTTGGTAAGATGTGTTGTTTGGTCAGAAAGATCTGACCCGTCCATGTGGTGTTGTTGTTGTGCAGTGTTGTGTCCAGCAATGGTTAGAGGATGGAATTTTGACACATGATAAATACTTTGATTGCAGAGCTGTGAGTTTCAGTTGGCACCAATGCGGTGTCAAATGAGTAGTTGAATTTTACCAGAGTGGACCCGTGCAGTAATATTTGGTCAGAGCAGCCTATTATAGCCCCCAAGCACGGAGAGGTGGGGCCACCATATTTCTGATATTGCCCCCAAGCACGGAGGGGTGGGGCCACCAGATTTCTGATATTGCCCCCAAGCACGGAGAGGTGGGGCCACCAGATCTCAGCACCAGAGCTACACCTTCAAGTTAAGTGAGCGCCTGGTCTGCTGAGAGTTCACCAACTCAACTTAATTAGAAACACACCCATAAAAATTCTATCAATTAACTGGACACTGTGTAATCGCCATAGACAGGGAGTGATGAGGCCACCCCAACAGCACATCCATGAAAAGTTCTCCCACAATAGATTACTACTATAACCAATAATAAAATTAACTAGTCTAGTAACATATATGTACACACCTTGCATTTATTATGTAATATCCATGCAGTTTTTCATAATTTCTAAAACCTTTCATATGTTCTGGTCAAAATAAAACCTTGGTCCAGAACAAATAAATGTAAGAAAATTACTATCAAAATTTTACACAACTGAGTTAGTTCCGTGTATTATAACATTTATTAATATTATTAGACTTAGTAAATATCTGTGTGTGTCTGAAAACTACCACAACACATTACATATCATTACCCTAGACATTTAACGTAGTCACATTCATTAGTAAAAAAAGATAAGTGTGAGGTCGTAGTGGTAGCAAGAAGGGCCTTCTGACAATTCACAGCTACATTTTATCTCAGGAGCCTTCACAGCTGACCTCATGCATCACACGTAGTAATATCACCATCATACAATACCATCAAACCCACTACAGGCTCCCTAGAAATGGAGCACCATTCTTCAATTCACATCTCTACCAAGAGTAATTTTCAGCGAAAGGTAGACACCTTTGAAGATCCTCAGTGGATACTCTGAATTTTGGCCATATTGGACCATCACTGCAGAGCAAGGGGTTTAAATCCCGTGACAGGCGAGCTAAAGATTAATAAATTAAATGATGGCTCCCTCTCCTTCCAAGTAAATGTGTCAGCCAAAATGTTCTACTTCGTTAAGTGGAATTTAAATATATGACCCTCCTTATGACAATTACGAACATATCAGAAGAATCGATAGTGTCACACAATGTTTTACAACTGTGCTTCACCTGTGCCTCTTAGGCAGCATGTATATATATATTAGGGGGTGAGTGATTGTCATGGTTGACGATGGCATTTATATAACAGTCTGGGACCTAAACCAAAGATAGCCTATCATGTGACTGAGGGCTGCGCAAGGGGATTGTGTGAAGATAGTTCAACCGGACACACTGTTCGGGGAGACCAGCAATGTTGCCGTCGAGGAAAGGAGTGTATGGAGAAGATGATAGAGGATCTTCTCTGTCTGGCCTACACCTGCCTAATTTTGTCCAGCGTGATGCTGGAGATATCTGAGACCGTTTAGCATGAGTTCTTCTGCAAGCCAGTGAGTCTTTTTAACGTAGCGTCTCTGACTGTGTTGATCTCCGTTATATTTCAGTGCCAGTAGCAAGTTGTGCGCCATGTTGATTTTGTGAACTTAGCAGGGTATTTCGATATTTAGGTATTGTAGGCATTTTAGATTATTGATTTTATGCATTCGCACTTTGCACGTTGTGTTTGAATGCTTATAAGTGTCACATTGTCGAATATATACATTGAGAGTGCCAGACCATATAAGAATTGTTTTTTTTATATATGTTGTCTCTAAGTTTGTTTAGAGTATGACCTCTCGCATAACGTCGCGAGCCTTGTTTATAGTCGCAGAGTGGTGTAGCTTTAAGTACATTCATTCATGTATACTTCTCCAAACGCTACACACACTTATTAGCAACAATATTTATATAGCACTTATTGATGCGACAGAAAGTTTTCTGTCATTAAGGATGTGCTGTTATAGAAAATAGACCATTACATCTTTATGTGATGAAGAAAGTTTTGAGCTTTCTGCGACTTAAGGTAAAAGACCCATTGTTATTGGGGTATAAGGTCCCTTGTCGTGGGTATGAGACTACTTTTAATGGAATACACGCCACCTCGTCAAAAATTATAATAAGGTCCATTGTTATGTATCTGAGGCCCTGTCACTATGTATAATGCAAGGTTGCCCACTATCAGGGCGTAAGGTCAGTCATAAGGCTTATTAATTTAGTCCTGTTTTCAAATGATTTTTTCGTTTCGTTTTTTTCTGCTTATTGGTTTTTTTGTGATAATTGTAAGTTATAATAATGGATTCGTTGCTGCATTATGATATCTTTCCCGCAAACACCAGCGCAAAATTTATCCTCCAGCATCATGTGACTGTCGATACGTCACGACTGCTTTTCAAATCTTGGACGCAACACTGCCCCTCATGTGAATAAAGTTGATGTAGCTTTCCAAATCACATAATGAGAGCTGTCTTTCCAGCGAGATTTGGTTGTACATGTGAGGTCTGACGCCGAAAATCTGTCAAACAGTAAGATTCAGAGAATAAGTTTTTTTCATCCGAGTTTAGAGTCAATGACCTTCTCCTTACTGTTACCCTAAGGATAGTCGGAATGACACTTCAGCTTAACCATTTTAGTTCGGTCAAAGCATGAAGATGAAGGTTTGAACAAAAACGACCCAGGCAGCAAGAATAGAGTGACTTAATGCCTAATTATAAGCACCGTTTGGCTGCTAGGGATGAATTCAATCAATTCCTGAGCGATGGAAATTTGACGCAGCAGTTCATGTTTGAGTCACACGTAAGGATGGAATATAAAATCGGCTGAAGTGGCCGAGAGACTTTCAAGGAGAATTACAAGGGGAATGCCACTAAAGCTTAACGGATCATTTGCACACCTGAGTGGTCAAACACGGATGGCAGCTCGAAAACCAATTATTCTCTCTTCCTCGTTTATAGCTGTCACTGGAACATGGAACAATACTATTAGGAAACGATGTATGTTGGGCTTGTTGCAAGGGTATTTGGCGCCCTAGGGAAGCAGCTCAGTTGGTGCCCCCGAAGTAGTTTATATACGTAAACACACACATACTCAAGTACATGAAAATGCACACAAATGTACTAATTCAAATATATTTATCCAGGCTTATTTACAATGGCATAGCAGGGCAACAGTGATACAATTTTTCTTTTCACACATTTTTAGTTCACTCGATTTTGCTGCACCCCTTCTCCCCAGTACAAAGCTTTTGCCTCCCTAGGCAACCCTCCAGTTTGCATAATGTTTATTTAAACGTCTCTGCATTTAAATTGTTTGGAAATAATGCAAGCCATTTCGTTTAATTTCGTTGATGTGAGGGAGATGACAGACATCCCATATAAGACAGTTCAGCATGTGCAGAAATTAAAATTTAAAATAAAAATAAAAACGTGTTTCTGAATGGTTAAAATAATTGCTTCAAACTATACGTAAATTTCTTTCTGTGAGCGAAATTCTGATAAGCAGAATTTCGGATAAACAGAAGTATTTTTAGATGGTTTCAGTGACGTCTACATATCCGGACTGCACTGTACATACATACACAGGCAAGATATAAGGAGATGAGACGGCAGATCGACTAGCCAAGGAAGGCAGTTGCAAAATAAATTCAAACTAAAGACAGTAAAATATATAAAGAGATAGAGTAAACAATAAAAAATAACAAAAGAACAATAACACAGATTACACACATTTTCATATATAACAAACAACTTTTTTAACTGCTTATTTTGGATAGACAGGGTAGGAATGGAAAAACCCACCGATACAAAAGCATTACTGAGCGTCATCAGCCCGATGTGACATCATCTGACATAACAGTCAACCTTCTGATTGGAAGAAAACTCATCATTTACTAACATTAAGTATAAGGAGTTTGTTGGTAATGTGGCGTGTAATGGAAAAGAGTCCACAGTGATCTAACAGCCTATGGCAACCTAATAGCTGCTCTCTGATTTGCTAGCTAAACATGCATTAAAAAACTACCTCTCCTGTCTGTCTGCAGCTTACCCTTTTGTCCCCGCCCTCTTTTCTTTGAACACCAGCCAACGCAGTGTTTACAATCTTCGTGACATTTCAGTCATAGCAGGAAACAAATCACGCTATGGTTATACTTCGTTCCACTCACGCGAGCTCATCTGTCAATCATATAATACTCGACAGCCAGACAGCACGTGAGAGAGACGGAACAGACCTTTGAAGTTCATTCAGGGAAAATCTAGAATCCCCTAGTATCTTTTGATCTTGGACCACAGGAGTACTAAGGGAAACCCGCTAGGAGACCACAAAGTCTTTTGATGTCGGTCAAAGCTCCAGACGAGAAACTCTGGGAGACCGATACATAAAGCCTTTCATCTTGAAAACTCTATCTCCTAAATTTGTCCCACACAGGAGTGCGAAATCATTTAGATCATCATTGCAGGATGTAAAAGTATATAGAGGAGCAGATGTGGCATCAGATTATCACCTTCTGATAGCCAAAGTAAAATTTAAACTCAAGAGATATGGAACAATGCAAAATTATAGACAACAATTTAATGTAGGACATCTAAGAAATCAAGAAACAAGAGACAAATTTGCGGTCACAATATCCAACAAATTCCAAGTACTCCAACAGCTGGAAGATGTAGGGAATAGAGAAGACTTTTTGCAGCAAATTAAACTGTATGGAATGAGACATGTGAAGAAATACCGGGGAAAAGGGAACGACAACAAAAAGCATGGATAACAACAGAAACCATCAATAAGATAAAAGACAGAAAAAACAAGAAAGCAGATTTAAACACAAGCATACGATCCCAGAGACAAGTATAGCACACAAAACGACTAAGTACTGTATATACAGTTGGTTTTTGAAAAAGGTTTTCTTTACCTTACAACTGAGTATTGTCATTTAGCTACAAGTGGTAGAGATATATATTTTGCATTTCTATCCCATTACTTCTTGGTTCCATTATGGCTGACTTTGTAAAAGTTAAGGCAGGATGTATACAAAATGGAAAGGACTTTGGTTTCTCAGGCGATGATCTTATCGCCTATGTAAATAAGGAAGTAGCTGAATACAAAGAGAGAGAAGAGAAAGAGAGAGAAGAAAAGAGAGAAGAGAAAAAGAGAGAAGAAAAGAGAGAAGAGAAAGAGAGAGAAGAAGAGAGAGAAGAAAAGAGAGCAAAGAGAGAAGAGAGAAAAGAAGAAAAAGATAGAATACAGAGAATTCGTTTGGCAGAAATTGCTGCAGAACAGGCGAAATTTGAAAGAGAGAAAACTTTTGAGTTAGAAAAATTACGTTTACATTCTTCTGGTACAAGGGAAGCTTATGGTACGGAATCGTCTAAGATCATTAATTTAAAATTGCCAACTTTTTCGCCGTTGCATGATGACATAGGATTTTATATTGTGAGATTTGAATCAAAAGGTTACTGCTTTAAATTTACCTAAGGCTTTATGGCCTGAACATTTTGTCGGGTTACTCACAGGTGAAGCTTTACAAAATTTCTTTAGTATTGCCGATGAGAAAAGAGATGACTATAAATCCATAAAAGCGGTATTCATTCGCAAATATTGTTTAGACGAAGAAGGATATCGCCTGAAATTCAAATCTATTGTTCCTTTTGAGGGTAAAGATTTCGAAGACTTTGTGTCTTCGGTGAAGATCTGTCTTAACAGATGGATCGAACAGTCTAATATTATTAAATCTTTCGAGGGTTTATGTGATCTCTTCCTAAGAGACAAAATTTTATCTTCTGTAAACTCGGAAATTGTCTCATTCCTTCAAGAAAGGAAGCCTACGAGTGTAGGGGAAATGGAAAAGTTAGGTCAACAATTTTCGGTCGCACACCCAAACTTGTCTTTAAGCAAAACGAGGGTCCTGGAAACTTTGCCTGCGTGTGCAGTTACTCATGATAGATCCCGCACTCGAAGCATGGACCGGCGGTATAGAGAAGACTATCAAAATTCATATAGAGGTAGATACAATTTCCATCATAATCGCTCTCTTTCACTGGTCGGAGAGAGGCGAAACTTTAACCACCATAATAAAAATGCATGGCACATAAATAAAGAAGATGCACATAATAATTACACTAACAAGCATCATTTCTCGCCACCATCGCGTAATGATTCTTCTCGCACGGGCAATAAGGGGTACTCTCGTTCTGACCGTCCAGTGGATCGGAGAGGATCACATTTTTCAAGAAGTCAGAGTAGAGCAAGATCACAAGCTCATGCTTGTCAAATTAATGTTGGTAGGGATAATAATGACAATAATGAGAATAATCCTCACGCCAATGCATGTAATGTTGATCTTGAAAATAGTAGTAATTGCCCAGAATGTAAGACGCTATTTCAACATGGGTCTACTTCACGCCTGAGATGAGGACATGCCCTGCCAGTTTTAGCTTTACATGACTGGGTTGGCTCCCTCGTCATCCATAGGGGTTTTGTATTTTACAGATCCGTTTCCATATTACGTGACAGCGGATGCACCACCATTGGACTAAGTAAGGCGCTAATTCCTCCTTCTTGTTTTACAGGGACTTCAGTAAAGTGCGTAACTTTCGGTGGAACTTTGAACGTTATCAACTGGCAGATGTGGAAATAGACACTCCTTTCTTTTCTGGAAAAGTTAGAGTGTGTAGTATCGATCGACCTTGTTGCGATTTGATTGTAGGTAACATAATGGGTGTTAAAGAATTTTCTGCACATGATATTCTTACTTGGGAGATAGAACATCCTTCCTTGGCTAACGCTATTACAACCAGAACACAACAGGCTGCAGAAACAAATGAATCAAATTCTTCTATTCCCACACAACACAGTGCAACTTGTCATTACATTGACAAAAATATATTTAGTTCTCAATGACAACAGGATCCTTTTTTGGGACATTTATTACCATTAGCTAATGCTAGAAACCCTACAAATTATGTCAATATATCTACACATGATAACAAAACGAAAGTCTCTTTTTGAGGGAGTTACAATTTCCCTCTATCCTGTGCTCCATATCGGAAGCATGGTGTTTATGCTGATACATGGAGGCGACATGCTATGGACAGTAATATTGATATGTCGGATCGTTGTATGTCTATTCAGAAGAAAGAGTTATTTGGTCAGCCTGATCACTATAACGTATGTCGTAAAAGGGTAGAGAGATATGATAAGGGTGACATACATTTGACTGACAATAATAATGTTAATTCTTCTTTTAATGAGTTAGGTCATGCTGAACCTATTGTTATATTGGGTACGAAATGCCCAAAGTCTGCATGCTCTTGTAATATTCATGATATTAAAGATCCGCATGCACGTCAGTCCAACACGACACGTAATGAAGTGACTGAGGACAATTCTACTCAGTCCATTATAATGGGTGACAATTTTTGTATCCCACTTCGCTCTGGTCGAAGTTCTTCACGTGGTGAAAGACTGCACACACCCGCACCGTGCAGGTGCGACATTTACCACATCGCACAATCTGGTGCGCACGTGCATATTTTCGGCTCACGACTGATGTTCTTTGTATGCATTTTTTCCTGTGCGTAATTCTATGCACATTTGTTTACTTGTGTCATAATCTCGATGCGCACGAAGCTATCAGACTTACAAATGGGTCTTCTTGTTTGTATTATTGTCTGGATGTCAGATTGGTGCACAATTCAGCACCACGCATGACATAGCTGCGCGTCTGGTTACATCCTTCCGGATGATTTCCTTTCTTCAGCTATATATTCTGGTAAGTAATTTTATTACTTTTTCTTCGGGGAGTTGGTACTTTTTTTAGACACTCTTGTCGCTACAACTTTAATATTGGTATAGGCTTCTGAACTGTTTCTTTCACACCTCGTGGGTTTTTTTTAACATAGGTGTATCTGTCTATTCCTACTACTAAGAAGCAAGTACGAGCTTGCTAGGTCTTGTTGCCTTCTATCCTAGGTGTATACCGAAGTTTTCTTCTTTGACTTCTGTCCTATCTGCTCTATGGAAGGTGTGCCTGACTAGATAGAATGGAACGGCAAAGGTGACCATGCTTTACATAACATAAAATCACAATTTTCATATTACGACTACAAGTCCAATGTTAGGACAAACAGACCTACGACAACCTTTTCTCATTGTAACAGATTGCATCAATATATGGCATAGGTGGATGTCTGGAACTTTGATGGCGAGTTCCATCCTATTTTTACTTGAGCAGAACGTTGTCTGATGCTGAGTTCAGGTACTCTTTGGTTGAAGGAGAGAGATTTATTGGCCGTGGTATGAACTTTACATAAGTTACAGAAGTTCCTGGTAGGTACTCATTTCAATTTACACACCGACCACAGATCACTTACGTATCGACATACTTTTAAATCGTCCAATGCACGTCTTACCAGATGGTCTTTACAAATACAAGGCTACGATTTTGACGTTCTCCCGATAGTGGGAAAGGACAATGTCCTAGCGGACACCCTATCCAGGGTTATGTAATAACTCGAATACATACGTACGTGGTTCATACCCTCCATATTTAACAATGTTAATAGTGCGTATTGTTTTGTAACAATGATCACTATAGGGAGTATAGATCACTATGCGAACATAGACCACGGTGTTTAACAGTGATGATCACATTTATGAGACAATATGCAAATATTTACTTCTTTATTCATATTTTTTTCTTTCTTCAATCGTTCATTTGTCATATCCATGTCTCAAAACTTGCATTACTTGCAGTACTATTTTCCTAAAAAGTTGATTGCAATATATGTCTATATCATTTAATTTGTCTGTGTATAATCATGAGTTGGATTAGCGGGGATCTTAAAGATTTGATCTCACTTCATCTGGTAATTGCCTGTCTGAAAACTATGTTTTCAGTCGTTCGCGGGGGGGTGGGGGGGGTGGGGGTGGGGGGGGGGGTAATGTGGCGTTGGCTATTGCACGCCACATGCCAGAGAATAACGAAGAGTTTGGTGCTGGTGAGCGCGGCACGATAAAGACATGACGTAAACATGTTTGAGATAGAAACGAACAGAGCTGGTGTTTACCCTAAAGGGTTCGCTTGTGTTTTCTACCAGATTGTAGATATTTGGAAAATGTTCAATGGATAATGTCTGGAAAGACATCAATGTGTACAGAAAGGAAATTAACAAATAAAATGGGATCAGATAATGCTTATGTGGAAACACGGGATGTGGAATTTAATGAAATTAACCTGTCTTGCAATGCCTTGTGATGATGTTCAGTCTACGTTATATTAAATGTTGAAATGTCAACAGAATTTCCACATCGATATATTTATCGTTGAATTGGGCCATTGGAATTACTGTTACTGCGTTGTATTGTGGCTGTTATGAACCTTGAGGACATTATATCTATTAACCCTAGACACAGTGAGAAAAGGAGCATAATACTCAACTGAATAATATAAACTTTGACGCCACAGACATGAAGATTGGGCATGGGACATGAAGATTGGGCATAAGTAGACCTATGCACCTTGGGAGCAGAAAGGTAAAGATGAACTCTCTTATGCAGTTGGACGTCCGTCTAAGGCTTCTCTCGTCGCAAAACAGTTTCTCCCTCAACTAGGTTGGAGAAGAACATGCTGCCACTCTACTCCTCTCATGGAGCCGACAGGCGTGGAGGATATGTCCTCCTGTGCGTTCGTCCTCCCCTCTTGTGCAAATATTTGTGTTCAGCGAAGTGAACATGAATTTAAATGATGGTCACTGATTGCTTAGTCAGTCACCGGCCAATGACCAAATAAGAATACGAAGATATGTGTTGTAATCACATTTTACTATGTTTTTTTATTTCTATTTCTGTAATAGCATCCTAAATTTCTTATATCTCCATACATTTACACCTAGGGGCGTTAATGCTCTGAACATGCAACTCATGTTTTTATTATACGTAAGTTGTATGTTTTTTTTAAAACTTACAGTTATTGATTTTCTTTCTATATCATAAATTTCCCTCCAGGGAACAGTCGAAGGTAAACGGAGAAGAGGAAGGCAAAGAAAATCCTGGGCTGATAACATCAAAGAATGGGCAGGGCACGGTTTTTCCACACTTGTACGCATTGCTGAGGATAGAGAGCAGTGGAGGACCCTGTCTGCTGATGCTTCCACCATGGCACCCCTACGACCCATGACGGGTTACGGGTTGAGATGATGATGATGATCATAAATTTATGCTTGACAAGCATAACTTATGAAGAGGCCGTGAGTTTTGTCAAGAGTAGATACAGGAGTAAGTGAGAAGCAGTGATCCAGGCCACCAAAAAAAAAAAAAAATGCTGTCTATTACCATCTTAGCAGAAGTGAACAAGTGGTAATCTTCAGACTTCGCACAAGCCACAACAGATTAGGATACCGTCTATTCAACGAGCTAAAGATAGGATCTACTGTGGCACCGATAAAATGACTGATGATTATCTACTTCATAGGTGTCCAACATACGAGGAAGAGAGAAAACGCATACGGCCGACACCAGTACTATTCCTGGAAAAACTCACAGAGATACTAACAACCTTAAGATGACAACTGATTTTTTTGTTTAACATAATCAAGTTGACGTCTCAAAGTGAAGGAATCAGAAGCAGAAGAAGATCAACTTTCAGTTTCTCATACGCAATTATCATTGCTCATTATTTGCTTCCTATGGAACAAAGAGATATCACCATCGCTGGTCCCTTTGCAGGAAGCCTGCTCCACAGCATCCACGTGCTCTTGATGCATTAGTACCTGGAGCGATTTGTTTTACATGAAGAGGTTACCAGCTCATCCCACAATCTGACAATAATCGTGTCTTATGACATGTCTGAGGGAACAATAGCTCTATTCATTTGTCTATCTCCCCAGAGACCCTCGGGAACTTCATATCCCACGCATACTTGGATTATTTTTCAAAAAGGAAAACATTTACCCGTTTCTCAAATTGCATAAAAACTGACGGTCGCTTGATGAGTGCTGGTGTTCAATGTCTGCTGTAAAGGTTATTTAATATTTTTTGATCACTGGTGACAGCGTAAAAATTAAAATGGTTTCCGTGAATGTTAGTAGCGAAATCACCACATCTTCCCACACGTAGCTGACATTTGAGAAGCCACAGGTAATTCAAATTTTTGGTTGTTGTTGTCCAGGCTCTTTTGTTATATCTTTAAAACACAGAGTATATGGTTTCACGTCGTTACTACTTTACCGTAGAAACCATTAACAAGTTGTTTATTCGCTGCGTGAGATTTTTAATCAGTTTTGTTTGTTTGTTTTTTTAGTTTTAGAAATTGACGTGTCCCATGACTAAAAGGACAAGATAATGAGAAAAGATAAAGCAAATATATGCCGGCGCTAAACAATGATCTATAGCAGCGTTTCCCAAACTGTGGTCCGTTGAACCCAGGTAGTCCGGGTCATGGACTGAGGGAGTCCTGAGTGTACTGAAGTAAACTTTTTACAAAACATTAAAAAGAAAATCAAACGAACAGCAACAACAACAAAAACTCTTGTCTATTTAAAAAATAGACAAAGGAACAAAGTTAATTTAGAACCAGACCTGCGAAGTAAAACTTCGTCTTTAGAGCCTGACATTTGGAAGCTTGTGGCTGCGAAACAACATCAATTATCCCAATGAGCTATACACTGCTCCATTCTGATCTCTGAAGACCTTTAAATAACTCAATAAATAAAATTATTACTTAGTCACACATTTAGATGTCCTGACGTTTAATACTCGTACATTTATGTTTCATAACCCTCCACTCCCAAAGGAGCATAGGCCTTCAACAAACACATGCCAAGTCCTCCTGTCACGTGCCAACATCTCAAGTTCTTTCCACGTTCTCCTCATCATTTTCACCTCTGTTTCCAGCTCTCTTCTCCATGTCCTTCTTGGTCTACCTCTGCCTCTCTTGCCCTGGGGCTTCCAGAATAAGGACTGCCTTGTAATGCTATCAACAGGTTTCCTCAGTGTGTGTCCTATCCATCGCCATCGTCTTCTTCTCATCTCTTGTTCCACTGGCACTTGTCTAGTTCTTGTCATCAGTTCCACGTTGGTAACCTTGTCATACCATTTTAATCCTTCTATTCTAAGCAAGCACCCATCTATGAAAGTCCGTAGCCCCCTGGTTGTTGTCCCCGTTGCTCCCCATGTCCCAGAGCCACACAACAGGACTGATTCTACACAATTGAGCCGAAGACCCCCATTTTCGTGTTGGATCCGATCTCTCCCGATCTCCGTATATTTTCCAATGCAATGAAAGCTCCTCTTGCCCTCTGCATTCTTATTTTGATATCCCTGTCTGTTTATGTTTGCTGTGTAATAAATAATCAGGTCTGTAATATATGAACAACAGACCTGAAGTTAAACTAATCCTGTACATTTTATTTCTTCTTGGGCGGGCCGCCTATGTATAGCATGAATGTTAAGGGGGCCGCGAGACACAAACAAAGATGAGAACCGGTGATTTTTGGAATTGGAAACTTTGTCTCGCGTGACAGATGGAACATTTTATGAGTATTTATCCGTCGGTAGTGTTCATGAAGGGAAATAACTCTTTAGATCTAGAATTTAGGTAGAAGGGTTATCTGAAGAACATTTTTCATTTACATGTGTACATAGAATGAAGAGTAAATACTCATACCATAAATGTTGAAATTTCGGTAACAATACCTTCCATTTCCTACTCTTGTCATTGCTTGATCGATGAATCAAATATGCGATACTAGGTCGCATTGCTTTAACACAGGCCGATTTTTACTCAGAAGGTGAGTATCTGTTGTAATACAGTGAGGCGTGGACCATCCCAAAGTTAATTATTCGAAACATCAGTTATTATAACTGATTAAAATGAATGAATAATATTGATTAAGAGATACTATAACATCGATGAAGCGAAAGTATAACATTGATTAAGAAGAACGTATCACATCAATGAAGAGGAACGTATACCATTGATTAAGAGGAACGCATAACATCGATGAAGAGGAACGCATAACATTGATTAAGAGGAGGGAATAACATTGATTAAGAGG
Organism: Oreohelix idahoensis; assembly: GCA_024509875.1. Classification (NCBI taxonomy): domain Eukaryota; kingdom Metazoa; phylum Mollusca; class Gastropoda; order Stylommatophora; family Oreohelicidae; genus Oreohelix; species Oreohelix idahoensis. Next base: position 237,034 of record JAMPIV010018901.1, on the reverse strand, counting down.
AACGAATAACATTGATTAAGAGGAACAAATAACATTTATTAAGAGGAATGAATAACATTGATTAAGAGGAACGCATAACATTGATTAAAAGTAACGTAAAACATTGATTAAGAGGAACTTATTACATCGATGAAGAGGAACGTGTAACATTGATTAAGAGGATTGTATAACATCAATAAAGAGGAACGTATAACATCAATGAAGAGGAACGTATAAAATCAATAAAGAGGAACGTATAAAACCAATACAGAGGAACATATAACACCAATAAAGAGGAACATATAACATCAGTGAAGAGGAACATATAATATTGATGAAGAGGAACATTTAACATTGATGAAGAAGAACAAATTAGGACGCAATTGCTAGGATGAAAAAGGCCATATTTGCCTTCAAATCTCTCCAACTAGTATAGAACTTTGTAGCTCTTTCTCAGGTAATTTAACGACACCGTTCAGCATAATTGTGGAACATGTCATATTATATGGCTCATGAACACGTCTTACCGCCAGCATATCACATCACCAACTCCAGACATGCACCAACATATGCCTCCGTTAAAACTACGGTATCAAGGGACAAGATGTGGTACAGAACACATACCTATGGAACTGCCTCACACAACAACTAACATTGCATAAAATTCAGATTGACACGACCGAAACCCAGGATATAAACAGTCAGTATTATTATTATAATATATAATAATATATTAGCTATTATTGGAATACATAGTTGCACAAAAGAGTGGGGAGGCCAAAAGAACCATAGATCTATCGTGGATGAGGAAACCAATATAATCGAGACCTCATGGGCGGAGCTGAAGATGACAGTTTACCTTTAAATTTGTTGGGGAGTAGCAGCTGGAGCGATGTGTGTCATATGAAACAATAGATAAATAGGTAGACAGACAGGTAGACGGAAGACTTGACCTACTTAATGATAGATTACATAGGCAGACAAGACAGACAGCTAGATAGACAAACAGCTAGACAGACAGACAGCTAGATGGACAGCTAGACAGACAGACAGCTAGACAGAGAAACAGCTAGACAGACAGACAGCTAGATGGACAGCTAGACAGACAGACAGCTAGACAGACAGACAGCTAGACAGACAGCTAGACAGACAGCTAGACAGACAGACAGCTAGATAGACAGCTAGACAGACAGACAGCTAGACAGAGTTGGTAGAATGCTTGTGTCTCGCGGCACAGGTGCTGGGTTCGAATCACAGTACAGACATTTCCCAGTCTACCCAGCTGTAAATGGGTACCTGACTCTGCTATTTGAGCTAGGAAAGGAACGAACGAACGAAACCTTTATTTCATCAGGGTAAAGACAACGGGCATGGAGGAAGGAAACTGGTCACCCCCAGCTCTCGATGCTGGACCTACTATTGTTAAGTCTCTAACACTTCACTCCCCTACGGTAGTATCTGTTATAGGACTATCTTTACCTTTATATAAATATATGAAAAACACGACAACTACTATAAACACACATACAAACATATATACATACACACTTTACGCACATACACACTTTACGCACATACGCACTCAATTATTGGATTACGTTTTGCGAGTAAATGAGTAAATGATAGAACATTCGCGATAATTCTCGCTACTATACGCGCTTTATCACGTAACAGAAATTACATATAACACGCGCGCTCTATAACTCAATCGAATGACATTTCAACTGCTCAATGTTATCTCACACCCTAGTTTCACCCGCCTCCATCTTCTAATCTGGACATCTCTTTTGATGAGTGCATATGCCCCCTGCCGTTGTATCTCCTCTTTTCTGTCAATCAACTATTATTTTATAGACATCAACGTTTTCCTCTTACTAAATCCATCTATTTGTTTTTTTTTATCTACACATGCCCACGCCCTCATTCACAAACACTCCTCTTCAATTTTCCTTCTTCATTATTATCTCTAATTCGCACGCGCACAAAGCGTTATAAATAAAGAATGTGAAAGTCATGCTAATCTTACTTCTCCCACACATTCTCCATAATCCCTCTTTTTCGTACTATCGCCTCCCATATCTTTCTCTTTAATTTTTCAATTCTCTTCTATCTATTTTTAACTTTTTCTAATCTGAATCTTTAAATCTCTATTACTTTCTGTAATCACACTTTTTTCTCTTATACTTGATTCTTTCTATTCTATCTTCTCTTTTCCAGTACTCTCAGCTTGTCTGCACTTATTCCATTTCACATTTCCTTTTCTTTTTTCCTAATCTTTAGTGTACCTCTGTTGTCTTGTTCTTATACGTATTTACAGTCTTGTTGTATACAGCACTTAAGGTTAATTTTCTCTTTTTCTATTCTGTTTCTAAAATCACTTTTCACGCTAGATCACCTTTTTTCCAATATCTCTCCGTCTTCCCTTCACAGAGCTACAATAACTGGCTCAAACATGCGCAATATTTCCACAAATGGAAGGGTGGAGTAGTTATTGTTCTATTTGCTAGGCCGTTAACTAGAATATTATTAGAACTATTGCTGATCAAATACAGATGATGAGGAATTCGGCTTATCACTACAAATCACGTGATTATGGCCGGACGAATAGGATCTGACGCACTAGCGAGCCGTACAGGGATTGTTTTGCACTAATCTTTACTCAGGTCAAATTATTCGGCGTATTAAAAAAATGCCAGTAAATATGCAGTTTTAGTTTTAAGATTATGTGATTATCATACTTTTTTTTAAACACACACTGCATTATCGGTGTAGCCGGAAGAAATCCTGCAAAACTCTCAATGGGCGCATAAAGTTTGATGACTTGGTGATGATACCGGCAAGAACATAGAACTAAAGAAATGTATACGATAGAGAATCGTGAAAATAAGGGGAAACAGACAAAAACATAGCAAGAGAAGGCCAATGACGTGGGTGTATAGATCATAATCATCATCACTATTTTTATTTTCGCTCCTTATGTAGCGTGGAGCCTTCACTACATACAGTAAGTCCCCTTGCAGGAAAACTGCATCAAACAGTATCATGCTCTTGCAGTAGTGGTTTATGTAACAATGTGTTTTACGTGAAGAAGCTGCCAGCCTGATGCAGGACATCATTTTAGTCGCCTTGTGGGACATGTCTGAGAGAGCAATAGCCATAATCTTTATTTCTCTCAGAACAGACCGCGGGAACAATACGAGGCGGATGGATAGACAATATTACATAAATCCTACATGAACAACAACTCACACCAGCCAATGCAACACACCTGGGTCAAGAACAAAAACAGCTCCTAAGACGCTTCACAGACAATAAGTCGCTTTACTGTTGCTTTATTCTATCTCTCAGACAATAAGTCGCTTTACTGTTGCTTTATCCTATCTCTCAGACAATAAGTCGCTTTACTGTTGCTTTATTCTATCTCTCAGACAATAAGTCGCTTTACTGTTGCTTTATTCTCTCTCAGACAATAAGTCGCTTTACTGTTGCTTTATTCTATCTCTCAGACAATAAGTCGCTTTACTGTTGCTTTATTCTATCTCTCAGACAATAAGTCGCTTTACTGTTGCTTTATTCTCTCTCTCAGACAATAAGTCGCTTTACTGTTGCTTTATTCTCTCTCAGACAATAAGTCTCTTTACTGTTGCTTTATTCTCTCTTTCAGACAATAAGTCGCTTTACTGTTGCTTTATTCTATCTCTCAGACAATAAGTCGCTTTACTTTTGCTTTATTCTCTCTCTCAGACAATAATTCGTTTTACTGTTGCTTTATTCTCTCTCTCAGACAATAAGTCGCTTTACTGTTGCTTTATTCTATCTCTCAGACAATAAGTCGCTTTACTGTTGCTTTATTCAATCTCTCAGACAATAAGTCGCTTTACTGTTGCTTTATTCCATCTCTCAGACAATAAGTCGCTTTACTGTTGTTTTATTCTCTCTCTCAGACAATAACTCGCTTTACTGTTGCTTTATTCTATCTCTCAGACAATAAGTCGCTTTACTGTTGCTTTATTCTATCTCTCAGACAATAAGTCGCTTTACTGTTGCTTTATTCTATCTCTCAGACAATAAGTCGCTTTACTGTTGCTTTATTCTATCTCTCAGACAATAAGTCGCTTTACTGTTGCTTTATTCTATCTCTCAGACAATAAGTCGCTTTACTATTGCTTTATTCTCTCTCTCAGACAATTCTCTCTCTCTCTCAGACAATAAGCCGCTTTACTGTTGCTTTATTCTATCTCTCAGACAATAAGTCGCTTTACTGTTGCTTTATTCTATCTCTCGGACAATAAGTCGCTTTACTGTTGCTTTATTCTATCTCTCAGACAAAAAGTCGCTTTACTGTTGCTTTATTCTCTCTCTCAGACAATTCTCTCTCTCAGACAATTCTCTCTCTCAGACAATAAGTCGCTTTACTGTTGCTTTATTCTCTCTCTCAGACAATTCTCTCTCTCAGACAATAAGTCGCTTTACTGTTGCTTTATTCTCTCTCTCAGACAATTCTCTCTCTCAGACAATAAGTCGCTTTACTGTTGCTTTATTCTCTCTCTCAGACAATAAGTCGCTTTACTGTTGCTTTATTCTATCTCTCAGACAATAAGTCGCTTTACTGTTGCTTTATTCTATCTCTCGAACAATAAGTCGCTTTACTGTTGCTTTATTCTATCTCTCGGACAATAAGTCACTTTACTGTTCTTTATTCTGTCTCCAATTTTGGTCACAATCGACCTGACGTCATAAAATAGTTTAATCTATCATTCTAAACACTATCTTACAGTTTAGAACATCATGAAAAAATACTTTGAACGCATTTCTCTCTCAAAAAAAAAAAAAAAAAAAAACTGAAGTGGAGATGGAATAATGCGGTAATAAGGCAATGATAATGGAAAAAGAAAGGAAAAGAGAAGACAAGAAGATGTAAATTCTTTGCTAAGATTAAAAAGGAAGAGAATTTATAAGGATAACCGAAAGAATTACCTCTCACTGTTCTTAGAATCTCTAAAGAAACAAATAGAGCTTAATAAGGTCACTGCCCTGTGAGTTCCCCCGGGGGGGGGGGGGGCTCTAAAGAGACAAAGATAGAATAGGACTAGTGCACCCTCAAGCATGTCGTATCAGGCGACTAAAAAGAGGTTGTGTATGGGGCTGGCAACCTCATCATATCAAACAAATAGAGACAGAAACCACAGCTGCAAGAGGTTGTGACTGCATCGTGCAGGCTTCCTTCAAGTTACAGTGGTGACTCCGTAATGAAAATAATTAACAAGGTCACTGTGCTTGAAAACAAAACACTCTTACAAGATGTATAATCATACAAATATCTTGGTGGCAATATAGATAAAGCTGGAGGAACTGACTGAAACATAATAAAGATATAACAGACAAGAGGGACTTCCATTGCATTTGGAAACATACGGAAGTCAAACGAAATAAAATTCAAAACAAAAATTAGAATCTTCAGCTCAGGTGTCAGGTCAGTCCTAGTGTATGATACTAAAATATGGACGACAGCAAAAAAAAAAAAAAAAAACAGTTAAGAAGTTGCAGACTTCCATGAACTGGTGCTAACGCTAAATAGTAGGACTGAAATGGTATCACATGATCTTCTTCTTCTTCGTACACTCTCATACGCCAACTTGAATGTTTTCAAAGAAAGCATTAGTCAGTTTGAGGCTATTTGAATCTTCGTAGAGCTTTTCCACGAATAGTACTGGTGTCGGTCATATCCGCTTTCTCCATTCCACATATGTTGGATAGCTTTGAAGCAGATGTTCAGCAGTCATTTTATCAGTGTCACAGTTACACTGATCGGTAGTTCCTATCTTTAGTTTGTGAAATAGATGGTATCTCGGTCTGTTGTGGGGAGTCTGAAGAATACCACTTGTTCTCTTCTGTTGATCTGGTAGTATGCATCATTTTGTATGTGACCTGGATGCTCTACATCCCATTTGTTTCTGTATCTGATAAAACTCTTTGCCTCCTCGAAAGTTATGCTTGCATCAGGCTGAGGTAGATGTGAACCTTCTTTTGCCATTCTGTCAGCCTCTTCATTGCCGTTGATGTTACAATGAGATGGGATCCATCGGATTACAACACTTTTGAATCGTTGATGTCGTTGGGTCGTTCTCTTGTCGATCTATTTTTCACTACGGCCGTATCCTGCACATTTGTTGTATTGATTATTAACGTGTTTCAGTGACCGGCACCCACTTTCTTTCTCTGCACTGTAGCACATATTTTGTATTTTCCTTCTTTCACTCCTCTCAGAGATAGCTTGTCTCGTCTGTTTACCTGACCATCCCAGCTGAAGATAGTAGACAGGTGATGCAATATTGGAACGACAGGCATATTCTCGTGTACCCAACCTTGGCCGCTACCGATTAACATGAAAATAGGTAATCTTTACCTTTAATGCCATCGAGCTCCTATCGTAACTTTCGTTTACTTTGTACTTGCTATCGGAAATTACAAGAAAGTAGGTTTCGTGACCATTTGATGTACAAACGACCTCGGCCGGCGATAGACTCATATTCTGATGCAGTCGGCTAGGAATTTTGTGCTTGATCGGCGTATCCAATAACGTTAAAAACGCTCCGGCACGGAACATTAAACTCCGATACCAAGTACAAAGTAAACGGTAAACGAAAGTCACGATCGGAGCTCGACGGCACTAAAGGTAAAGATTACCCGAAAATCGCCAGCGTATTTGTCTAATTGCTGATAAAGCCAGGGTGCACGACAGATAAGAGATTACTTGTCTGGGGGACACATTTTGGACAGATGACCTAATCGCTTCCTGTCCGACTTGTTATGACAAGATTACTTAAGATAGTAATAATTTGTTACATCTGAAACACATTGTCGCATGGGTTTACCGATGTGTTGGTGAGTTCGCCTGCCAGGCAATCGGATGTTTTCATACCATATAAGGGAGACGTGACCTCTACATCACGCGCAGAATTATTCCATGTCTGAATATTTTGAAATTACCCCACCAACATTTTTGTTTTAAATGATTGGAACCCTGAGCAGCTGCATAACAAACAGATGCGGGGGTAGGATAATCATATAATCTGACACAGAACCAACCCATCAGCGGGAGCAGAACATGCGATAGGAAGTTAAGTAGAACTATAAGCTTCCAAGTGACCTCCTTTAAAAACTAACTTCCCATCACAACCGTGATGAAAACTTTTTGTTTATAATTTATTATTCAAATTGTCTAAAACCTTGTTAAAATTAAATGATTATTAAAACTTTTATTTGTAATTATACAGTGGGTGCAGTTTTGTGGGTTCTCTAGGCCCTAAAAAGGACCGTGAGGGGAACAGATCAACAAGGATCGCTGAAGCTATGCATATATCAGGACATACACATGTTCGTTCGTAGCAGCACAATTTAAAGAGGAGGCCAAAATTCTGTAATGTCATGCAGGATACTGTCAAACGGGTCTGACTGAAGAACTTAATTCCGATATGTCGCCACAAAAAGTCACACATGTAGTCAAGTCTCTAACACTTCACTTCCCTGCATCATAAAGCTGGTCTTACTGTAGTGAAGTCTCTAACACTTCACTTCCCTGTATCATAAAGGTGGTCTTACTGTAGTGAAGTCTCTACCACTTCACTCCAATGCATCATAAAGCTGGTCTTACTGTAGTGAAGTCTCTAACACTTCACTCCCCTGTATCATAAAGCTGGTCTTACTGTAGTGAAGTCTCTAACACTTCACTCCACTGTATCATACAGCTGGTCTTACTGTAGTGAAGTCTCTACCACTTCACTCCAATGCATCATAAAGCTGGTCTTACTGTAGTGAAGTCTCTAACACTTCACTCCCCTGTATCATAAAGCTAGTCTTACTGTAGTGAAGTCTCTAACACTTCACTCCAATGCATCATAAAGCTGGTCTTACTGTAGTGAAGTCTCTAATACTTCACTTCCCTGTATCATAAAGCTGGTCTTACTGTAGTGAATTCTCTAACACTTCACTCCCCTGTATCATAAAGCTGGTCTTACTGTAGTAAAGTCTCTAATACTTCACTCCCCTGTATCATACAGCTGGTCTTACTGTAGCGAAGTCTCTAACACCTCACCTCAATGCATCATAAAGCTGGTCTTACTGTAGTGAAGTCTCTAACACTTCACTCCCCTGCATCATAAAGCTGGTCTTACTGTAGTGAAGTCTCTAACAATTCACTCCCCTGACAACCACAGGACATACATAACATTTTCTTTATGCTTAATACATTAATGTGCCATGCTGCCACCCCTACCTGCGAAATGCATAATGGACTAACCCCGCGCTCTTCCTGCTACCCCTACCTGCGAATTACTAAATAGACTAACCCCGCGCAGGCAAATGTATGGAAGCCGGTGTGGTCATTGAATTTTAGAATGGGTGAACAAAGACACAAGAACCAATCATAGAATTAACATGCTCTGCCAAAGCAGCATTGTTTTCGCTTTTCTGGATATCTTGGGAACACCCCCTTGGGATAGAAGCGTCATTACCCTTCTATCTACATCTCTGGCAAGAGTGATCTTGTGCGAAGGTTGACACCTTTGACGACCCACTTTAGACAGAGCCAGATTAACGTAGTAGCAAAAGAAGCTTATGCTACGGGCCCCGCGCTTTTAGGGGCCCCGCGCCAATAAATATGTACATAATTGTTTGGTCATCTTCTAATACGAGCGTTAAACCAGTGATCTTGTGATTTATGCCATCTTTAGCGCCTTTTCATTTGATGTCACGAAAGTGTGAGAGAACGAGCATAAGAGGGTGAAATAGTGTGACTCTTCATTATTTTTATCTTAACTGTTTGCGGACGGAAGCCATTTAAGTGTCGTTGAAAATTTGGTCACGTTTGGACGGAAGCCACTTTTTTGGCTCTAGGAGACTGCCCCTCTAATTTTGTTTCGTTCTTTGTGAAATGAGTTTGCATTAACAATAAAAACTAGAATTTAGGAAACGGAAACTTCCTGTTTTAATTGAGGTATACGGCGTGCTCGCACTCTCTTTCGATCTTGATTAAAATTTCTTGATTTGTAAGGTTAGAAAACTCAAAAAATGTGCAGTAGACACAGAGATATTGGACGTAATTATGCTTCTGGAAGTGAAAAACGTAAAGCGAAGGAAGAAAAAGAAAGAAGAGATCAGCTTGTGATATCAAAAACAAGTAAACTGACAGAATATTTTGATGTTCATGGTGGTGGTACTCTAACCGCTGAAGCTGGAAGTACATGAACAACTAGTACTAGTGCAGGCTGTGCACCAGAAAACATACAGAAAAACCCAGTATACACTGAGTCTGAATGTGAAAGAATAAGTGAAACGAAGAAGTACTCTACTGATATTGGTGACTGGCTGAACAATATAGATGACTGTGAGCGTGAATATTGGATATCCAAGGGAAGTGAAAAATGTCAACATGTTGATAGTGCCTTCTCTTCATCCGTGCGATTGTATGAAACTGAAAAGAAAACTCGATACTGTCAGAAGTCTTATTTTACACATATTCATAAACTTACAAACAAGCAACATGCAAGAAAATGGTTATGCTATTCAGAAAGTAAAGGGCACCTATTCTGTTTCCCATGCAAGCTTATGAGTTCAGAATGTTCATCAAAGTTTACTGTGGAAGGGTTTAATAACTGGAAAAATGCAAGCAATCTATTGCGTCGACATAAAGAAAGCTCCTCACATAGACAAGCTTTAATTTCAATGTTGATGCGTAAAAACAAAGGTGAACGTGTCGATTCCCAACTTGTGAAACAAATGGACATTCAAGAAAAGTATTGGCACAAACTTCTAGAACGAATAATTGAAGTTGTGAAGTTTTTAGCAGAACGAGGTCTTTCATTTCGTGGCAGTGATGAAATTGTTGGGTCCCCTTATAACGGGAATTACTTAGGGTTGTTAGAATTACTGGCCAAGTTTGACCCTTTTCTGGCAAAGCATATAAGTACTCATGCAAACAAAGGATTAGGACATCATATCTATCTAAAACAACGTGTGAGGAATTCATCAATCTGATTGGATCCAGCATACTGGATCACATTCTCTGTGAAGTGAAGAAATACAAGTATTATTCCGTTTCATTGGATTCTACTCCAGATATATCTAATATGGACCAGCTGACTTTGACTCTGCGCTATGTTTTGCAATCCGGACCAGTTGAAAGATGTGTGACATTTTTGGATATGGGAGGTCATAGTGCTGAACAGCTTACTAAAAGTCTACTTAGTTTTTTTAAAGCCAAATGACATTGATATTAAAGACTGCCGTGTTCAAAGTTATAACAACGCCAGCAACATGAGTGGCAAGTTTATAGGATTTCAAGCACGAATTAAAGAGATGAATAAGTTTGCACATTACATTCCGTGTTTTGCACATTCACTAAATTTGGTTGGAAAATGTGCTGCAGAATGTTGTCAAGAAGCAGTCATTTTCTTTGGATTTGTTGATAGCCTGTACACCTTCTTTTCTGCTTCTACCTACCGGTGGGGTCTTCTTTCTACTGCATTATGTGCTGGCGGTACTCATAATAAGTCCCATTTGCCCTTTGTGAAAAGACTGTCAGATACCAGGTGGTCCGCTCGGGCAGATGCAACAAAAGCACTTTTACACAGCTTTTCTGCAATAAAACAAGTCTTGGATGATATTTCAGATAACAATGATCAGAAGACAGAGTGTCGTCAACAGGCTCGTGGTCTACTTTCAACCATGATGAAGTTAGAAATAGGAATAATGATCATACTGTGGGATCAATTATTAGAGCGTTTTCAAATGACCAGTGCTTCTTTGCAATCTTCTGACCAAGATTTGAATACAGCTTGTGCACTCTATGAATCCCTGTGGGGGTATATTCAAGCTATGCGGTCTACTTTTGCAGACATAGAGCAAAAGGCCAAGGATCTGACTGAGTGTGAACATTATCAAGAACAAACTCGAAGAAAACACAAACGAAATCGAGAGTATGATGATTTCAGTGGTTCCAGCACACTTGATCCACTTGTTGAATCTCAAACGCCTTCTCAGCAGTTTAAAAGCCGAGCATGTCTTGTCCTTATTGGTAGCTTGCTCTCTGCCTTGTCAAAACTCCAGAAAGCTTATCAAAAGTTGAATGATGTATTTGGATTCCTTCGTCAGTTACAGTCGTTTACACCTGAAGAGGTGGTAAGGAGATCATCGAATCTTATTAAATCATATCCTGAAGATCTGGAAGAAAGTCTGTGAAGAACTTGTGCAGTTTACAGAACTGTTGAAAACTGATCTTGCTTCTCATATTGGCACTACTCTAGACCTTGTAGAGTTACAGTTTTACCGTTTGATAACTGACGATTCTTTGGAGTCTTGTTTTCCAAATGCAGAAATCGCCTTGCGCATCTATTTGTCACTAATGGTAACCAACTGCAGTGGAGAACGATTATTGTCAAAACTGAAACTTATTAAAAATGAACTAAGGAGCACCATGGGTCACAAGAGATTGAACAATCTCACACTAATGAGCATTAAACATAAATTTCTGCGTGAAATTGATACATCCTATATCATCAACAAATTTGCTCATGCTAAATGTAGAAACATTAATATTTAAACAATAATGTTGACTGTGTTGTTACTTTTGATAATGATAATTACTATGCAAATTACAAGTGTATGTGTTCAAATATATTTGTGTTGTTTTATTGTTTTTTTTTTTAAATATAGGGCCCCTTTCTTAACAAATGCTACAGGCCCCGCACTAGCTTAATCCGGCCCTGACTTTAGATACTCTTGAGTTTTGGCCACTACTGCAAAGCAGGGGAGGCAACCCGTGACAGCTGAAATAGTTTGTGGAGCACTATTCTGAAGTCATCCAGGTCTCTATCACATGATCTCAAGTGTCAAGTGTGAAACTGATGGCATGAACCGAGAAGTGTCAGTGGAACAGGAGATACGAAGAAGACGCTGGGGAAGGGTAGGACAAGGTTGAGGTAACCTGCTGATAGCATTACAACGAAGACGTTGCTCTTGAATCGCAAAAGTAAGAGAGATAGAGGGAATACGAAAAACAAGTATGGAAGAAACATGGAGAGAGAAATGAAAAGGGGTAATGAAGAAATTTAAAAATCTTGGCATGAATTTTAAAACACAAATAAGGAGAACATGGAGATAACAACCGCATCTTGCACAAGAAATTGCTAAAGATATCACAACTGGACAAGAACACGAAGTTCTTTGACGAATGCTTCCTGCTTGATGGCTTAACCGGTAGAGTTGTTTACGTGATTAAGAAGGAACGAATAGGGACAAAGGTTTATCCACTCCTTTATTCTTTTTTTTTCCACTAGAGAGAATTGAACCAGACACTGTGGCAGCATCCTCCACTAGTCTGTCACTATTCAAATATTCCCACGTCAGCTATTTTTGTTTCCCAGTGCACTTCATCTTTCATTTGTATTCTCCTTCGTTACTTCGTCTTCTATCTTCTTCTCCCACGTGTTTCTTTTCACTTCTTCCTCTCCCATCTATCCTTGTGGTCTCTTTATGTGCAGCAAAACAAAATTTATTTTTTGACACGGCTAAAATAAAGATGAGTGGGCTGTGAGTTCGACACGGCCTCAAAAATGAATCCAGATACGCATTAATGGGGTTTATTGTTAGGGTTAAGTTTAAGAATTCTAAACTTAATCCTAATCCCTAACCATAATCCTAAACCTAACTACGTGGGCGACTTATGTGAACGGCATCTAACAACACGTCCCACTTCCTTCAAATCAACTTTTTGACAGCATATCTTCGCTTAGTGTATTTTAAACTTCATTATTTTACATATTCTTTCATATTTATATTTCTGTTACCATAATATACTGGGCCCTCTTGAAAGGTATCAGCACGTAAATGCTCGTTTTGCGCTTTCCCCGATACCCTTTCTAAACGGCCAGGTATTAATTCCTAGAAGATTTTCGTTCTCATAAAACATTTAAGAATATGTGCTGGTAATTTAGTGTTAAATTTTTCAACGAATATAGTTTTAATTTATCTGATTAATGTTTATTTTCTTTCGTATATTCTGCTCGTCTCCATGAATAATTTCTTCCGTTTTCTGTTTGGAGGCTCTGTTTAATTATTCATATGTTTATTTGTACTTTCAAAATACCTTTAAATTCGTGCCAAATTCTTTCATATGGTTCCTTTTTATAATATATCACGCGAATATCGTTTTTAGCATCTGTTACCGGGTAAGGTAGTTGGGGGTTGCTGTTCTTGGCAGAGAGTGTTAGGTTTAGATACTAGCTGGTCTGCTAGAGTTGGTAATTGCTCTCTTACAGTCTTACAGGAGTTAACCAGGTTCGGGGATAATCCTCTATGATGTTTTATGTTAGAGCAGATGGGTTTTATTTATGTTGCACCTGTAGCGATTAGTTTTTTTTAATATGATACATTGATTCATTTGTATGATGGCCAACTGCAAGCATATGATTCTTCAACAGCATTGGGTTTTACAGCAATAACTTTTAATAGTCTTTACTTGCAAAACTGAACGTGGTCAAATACAACAATGTCTATGATACAGGCATATGTACAGCAGTTAACAATTTGTGTAAAACATCTGGTACCATTTCATTAATGCAAAGTTCCTTTTGCTCCTTTTCTAAATCTTCATTTATTCATGAGACTGTCTCCTTGTTTCTACTGTATTCTTACGTTGAGTATTTAGATTCTGTCCTCGCAAATATACTGCCGGCTCTTCAGTATAGTTCTTTATGCAAAAGCTTTCTTTTGTTTTGATGTGGGAATCCATAGGTTTACTTTTCTCCAATTCATAGAGAATTTTCTCTCCACAAGGTTTTAGGTTTTCATTTTTGTCATGAAATATTCTAATCCACATATATAAATTATTAGGTAAATATGAAGCCTAACAAATAAAATTAAGAAAGAGAAGAGCAATGGTAAAATAACAGTGCTGTCACAAAGAATGTACTCGAAATCCCCCTTGTTTTCTGCTTCGTCTGCAAATTGTAACGCTTTCACGTTGATATAAAAGCTTACTGTATTATTACCCGCCTTCTTCAATGAAACGTGTGCTGCATTTCTAAGAAAAAACATTGAGAGACTGCGTAATGACCTAAATTAATCCTAACATTAATTATATTACGTTACCAAAACGAACGAACAGATGGACAAAAGGATAGCGAGAGGGGAGGGCTGAAAATCAGGAACGCATGCAACACGCGACGCGCGATATACAAATGCTGGCATCACGCGTGTAAGTCTACAAGCACTAACTTTTTCAGACGGACAGTGATAAAATACACTACCCTTTCCCAGAGTTAGGTTTATAAATCATAACAGACTCTTATTAGAAAAGATAACAATAGAGGGTTTACGTTTGAACACATAACAGTACCCAGACAGCACATCTTCCAAACAGGAGGTAGAAGAAATTGCATATTTTGAACGCAGCCACGTAGCTCCTTTAAATTAGTATTTTTGGGTTCCTTAGGGCTTGCTGACAAATAATATGTAAAACGTTACGCAAATAGTCCAGGAATTAATAAATTATACCCAAAATAAAATATTGGGGGTGCCTGACAGCATAAAATCATTTCTGCTCATAAGATTTTTTTTTAACGTGTTTGAAAAAAATTTACGTTACAGAAATAGCCTACCATGTAAACTCCAAATTGATTGGAGCGCAACAAATGAAAGCCTAACCACGATTGGTCGGGCTATAAATACTATCTTGGTTGTTAGGGGAAACGGGGAAAGGTAACATTTTTTCAAACACTTGTCGAAACGTGGCTCATTGGCCAGTCTCGCTGATATACACACTTGGGAGCGTTAGTTCGAGACCACTTGTTTAAAATAGCTTGATAAAGCATCAGTGCGTTGAAGCCAGCATATATTTGGCTAAATTAAAAGCCTGGAAGATAAGCAGAAGGAAATTTGTGCCAGTTTGTGCCAGAATTCATTGCTAATCAACGTATCTGTGTTATTCGTATGAATTGTGGTAAGCTTGAACCATTTAATATCTTTTAATGAAAATTGAATGTGAATTGTTGATTTATGCCTATATATATATGTGTAGTTCAGGGGCAAACGTGAGGTAAAGCCTAAAATGCTCCAGCCTGAACAGAGGGTGTCGGAGAGAAGTAAAACGGCATGGAATGGCCAAATAGTACACTGACACCTGGATGATTGACTAGAAAGAAATAATGCTGGAAGTGCAGAGGCGTAGTGACCATTAAGGATGGTAATGCTGGTATAAAGTATTTCAGATGAAGCTGACTGTTGGCCTAACGCTCTGAACGCAATGTTTGTGCTGTATTGTGATCAGTGTAAAAGAGAATATAAATTAGTTATGAAGTAGAAGGTACATCCTTCTTGATTTCAGGGACAGTGGTCTTGATGGTACTGAGCAGCATCTGGTCAGAGATTTGCTGAATCCAGAGTCGGACAGCATACTCCTTGGTCTTTTTAGCTATCAGTGAGGTGTCTCCTGAGCCCAGAGGAGAATTCGAGCAGAGGAGACCTTTCCTGCCGCCATCACTCAAGATAAGCAGAGTTGGCCAGCTGAGCTCAACATTATGTCCCCTCATATTGAACTGACTTTTAAAATTAACATTAAGAGGGGAATTTACTTGTCTTAAAATCAGGAACTGTGAACATCTCCAATACTGGTCCCTAAAGACAAACTATTGAAGTCATGATGACAAATACCAACAGAGCTTGAACAAAACAAAACCAGTATTACCTCATTTTACTACTACACAACTGACACACATAGAACATTTGTAATAATATATGTCACTACAATATTCATATTAAATACATTCTGTACATAACTTGTAATTTAAATTGATTGTGCTTCCTGGTTCCCTTGTAGTTGAATCAGGACACATATTCATTCATGCCAGTAATGAATACATATTGTTATTCGAAAGTTTATCAGTGACTCTTTTAAGATATCTTTGTAGAGTGTTATATGTATGTGAGTGTCACAGTGTTGTCAAGAGTAGTGGATTAAATTAAATTGTTTATCTGTCTGTTGTTGTGACTTACACTTCACCATACTCATACCCTAGACACATAACGTAGCATCACACTATTCCAGAATAATTCTGACTGAGATATATAGATATGTGGTAGCAAGTAAGGTTATCTATAATACACTACTCTTAATAGATATAGATACCTTCACAGCTGATCTCAGTCAGTACACTAAGTTCCCTATAAGTATTTATAACATCCCACTTCACCACATATATTGGGGTCTCGCTCTTGGGATTTTGAATCTTTCACTATTAAAAATATTGGGGGGGTAATTCACTTCAGGGAATATAAGAATTAAAAGGTATCCTTGGGTGGAATTAAATAAGGTTGAGCTCACGGTGCCTGTGTTGTCCATTAGAGATTGAATTGTTGGTTAGACATTATATAAAGTTACCTGATAGACAATGGCGGACCTGGCCAAATTTCGATCTGCTGCGGTTCAGACTGCAAAAGAGTTAGGATTAGATGGGCAAGTTATGGTTGCCTATGTCACAACGGAATGTGACAAATTTATTG
Source organism: Oreohelix idahoensis (assembly GCA_024509875.1). Classification (NCBI taxonomy): domain Eukaryota; kingdom Metazoa; phylum Mollusca; class Gastropoda; order Stylommatophora; family Oreohelicidae; genus Oreohelix; species Oreohelix idahoensis. Next base: position 220,498 of record JAMPIV010018901.1, on the reverse strand, counting down.
AACGCGAAGAAAGAAGATTAGAAAAAGAAGCCGAAAGAAGGTTAGAGGCTGAAAGGGAAATTAAGAAGTTACAATTTGAAGCTGAGGCTGAGACTAAGAGGTTGCAAGCTGAGGCTGAGACTAAGAGGTTGCAGATTGAGGCTGACAAAGAGGCTAAAGCATTGGAAGCCGAGGAAAGAAGACAAGCTGCAGAAAGGGAAGAGAAGAAATTAGCTGCAGAAAGGGAAGAGAAGAAATTAGCTGCAGAAAGGGAAGAGAGGAAATTAGCTGCAGAAAGGGAAGCAGAAGATAAAAGATTACAAAGGGAACATGAGTTACGACTAAGGGAGTTTGAGTTTCAAGGCCATGCTCCTGAAAATGGTGCCAGTCCCTTTGCCTCTGATGCTACGGTTACTCAAGGAGCCTCAATCTCAGCTATGAACTTTCATTTAGATCATTTTGTTGAGAAAGACGATGATATTGAGAGCTATATAAATAGGTATGAACTATTAGCTACCACGTATGGGTTAGAGAGAGAAAGGTGGAGCTTAAAGTTATCTCAGGGACTTCGTGGGGCAGCTTATGAAGTTTTTGCAAAAATGAGCAGAGGTGATCAGGAAAATTATGACATGCTAAAGCAGGCTCTTTTGTTAAGGTATGAAAAGAATGCAGAGTTTTACAGGAAAAAATTTAGGAATGCTAAACTACTGTCAGGTGAAACCTATCACCAGTTCTCTGCACGCATAGAGACATACTTGGAGAAATGGACTTCTCTGGGGAAAACCCAAGATCTTAAGGAAATGGTCCTTATAGAGCAACTAAGAGAGTCCATGGCTCCAGACCTGAGAAAGTTTCTCATGGAACAAGGTGCAGAGAGGCTGGGTGAGTTGCTAAATGTTGCTGAAAGGTATCAAGCAGCTCAAGCAGAGGTAACAGGTAATAAAAAGAAACAGGTGGACAACTTTAGGGCACCACAGAATTTTAATAAATTTGATCCTAAGGATCAAAATAAAGGTAAGCACCAATTTGATAGGCCACGGTATGAAAATAAAAATAAAGTCCCACAATTCGATGAAAGGAAATATGATGAAAGAAAATCTTTCAACCAAGGAAAAAGGTGGTGTAAGAATTGTCAGATGGACAATCATGACACTGACCGTTGCAGAAGGAAACCTGTGTATATGGCAACCCTTCAGGTCAGGTCGACCTCAAGACAGGAGGAGGATATTATGTTGGATACCACTCCAGAAGAGATGAGGAAGGCACAGGCTGGGGATAAAACACTCAAGCCTTGTTTCAGAAAATTGTCAACTTGTCATACAACTCCAGGCAAGGGAGATTTTTACATGAAAAACAAGTTGATGTATAGGAAGACTGGAGCTAGATCCAATGGTCACGGACAGCTGGTTCTTCCAAAAAGATACAGGACAGACTTAATAAGGAGCCTACATGTGAAACCAGATGGGGACCATGAGAAGATAGGTACCATCATTCAAAAGGTGGCTCACAATTATTATTGGCCCAAAGCAAGATGGGACATTGAGAATTTTGTAGAAAGGTGTAGCATAGCACATGAGGGAACACCCACAAGTGGGAACATGGATCAGGACCTGGACACGCCACGAGGCAAAATTAGGCCTGATAATAGAAAGAAATATAGATTTGATAAAGTGGACCAAATGGAATGGGAAGCCCCTTTTCACGGACAAGCTTCACTTAACTGTTTTACAATGGCCACTATGCGGAGAGTGCAAAAGGATGTCTTACCCCAGGATAAGCCGACAATCCCTCAATCGGACTTAAACAAACTGGAGGAAGAGGATGTAGAGAGGAAATCTCTCATCAAGAATTTTAAGAGGGGAGAAAGCCCCAAAAGAAAAATTGGTAGCGGTCGTTTTGTGAATGATAATTCTGGGAGGAAAAATCATCACTATAAAGCTTCGAGTGGAAGAGACCATACCGGTGCATGGACAAATAGGTCCACACAATTAAAGGTCCATATGTAGCTTTGTTAAGAACGTGGACTGATGAAAAGGCAGAGGAAAACATTACATCTTCATACCAATATGTGAATGAGCTGACCACTCGGTTGAAAACTGGCTGGAAACTTGCCAATGAAAATTTGAAACAAGCCAGGAAGAAACATGCTGCCTATTATAACAGGAAGGCGAAAGACAGAAATTTGGCTGTGGGAGAGAAGGTACTGCTTCTTTTGCCCGGGAGTCAGAATAAGTTACAAATTGGATGGCAGGGTCCATATACAGTTCTAGAGAAGGTGTCTAGAACAAATTATAAGATAGATAAGAAGGGGAAAGAAAAAATCTATCATGTGAATCTCCTGAAGAAATATTTGGAAAGAGAACATCAGGAAAAGACACACTTGTTGACCTTGTCCATCGCCATGGAGATGAAAAAGGAACCACTTTCATCATTTGAATATCCATTACACCCTGTGAGACAGCAGCACAGGTGAAAATCAGTACACATTTAACGAAAACTCAGAAAGAGAGAGTGCAACAGGTTCTAAATAATCATGCAGAGGTGTTAACAGACCGACCAGGGCATACAAACCCTATTGGAATATGATATGAAACTCATAGACTCCACACCTGTCTGTATGAAACCATATTCGATTCCGTTTGCTAAGGAAAAAGCTTTGAAGGAAGAGATAGACTATCTATTGAAGGAAGGAATTATTTCGCACAGTGAGTCTTCGTATAGTTCCGGTGTTGTACTCTTAAGGAAGCCCTCTGGAGAACATAGACTCTGTATAGATTACAGGAGACTGAATGCTATTACAGAAGGACAGGTGGATCCATTGCCGGATACAAATCAGCTGTTTGCCAGACTAAATAAAGCTAAATATTTCTCAAAAGTGGATCTGAGTAAAGGATACTATCAGATTCCAGTAAAGCCTGAGGTTAGACCATACCTAGCTTTTAGTACCTCAGAAGGACACTATGAGTTTAATAGATTGCCATTTGGATTGAAGAATGCGCCTAGTGTCTTCTCTAGAATGATGAGAAAAATTATTGGATCCTCTGAATAATCCCTGTATAACAAATTTTATGGATGATATCCTTATAGCAACAGAAACATTTGAGGAACACATTGACTCTCTGAACATGCTGTTAGATCGACTTAGGGAGGCAAATTTAACAGCCCGACCAACCAAATGTTGCGTTGGATGTAAAGAATTGGAATTTTTGGGACACACAGTTTATCAGGGAAACATGACCCCTGACCCAAAGAATTTAGAAAAACTACAGAAAGCCCCGAGACCACAAACCAAGAAGGACGTGAGATCCTTTGTCTCATTATGTGGTTTCTACCAGAAGTATATCAAAAACTTTAATTCCATATGTGCACCTTTAACGGACTTGACACGTAAAGGACTTCCAGATCGCATTACATGGACACCACAATGTGAAAATGACTTACCAAGAATTGAAGGAAAAGCTCACAAGTAAACCCATTTTGAAATTACCTGACTTAAGTCAAGAATTCATAGTAAGGACGGATGCAAGTAATATTGGGTTAGGTGCAACTTTACTACAGAAATCAGATGCATTGGATGGGGAATTAAGCCCAGTGGCATATGCTAGCAGAAAGTTGAATAAAGCTGAAATCAACTACTCAACTAGCGAAAAAGAATGTCTTGCAGTAATATGGGCAATAAAGAAATTCAATATTTATCTATATGGGAAGGCATTTAAGTTGCAAACTGACCACAAACCTTTATCGTTTTTAGCACAGGCTAAGCATGAGAACTCTAGGTTACTCCGATGGTCTTTGCTTCTGGCTCCATATAATTTTAGCATTGAATATATATCTGGAAAAACCAATCTGGGAGCGGATTTTTTAAGCCGCCATCCGTGTGATGAGAATCACCGTAAACCCCAGAAATAATAATAAATTTCTCTATGTGTATATAGAATAAAGGACTGACATATAATGTCTGTTTTAAGAGGGGAGGTGTCATGAAATATTCTAATCCACATATATAAATTATTAGGTAAATATGAAGCCTAACAAATAAAATTAAGAAAGAGAAGAGCAATGGTAAAATAACAGTGCTGTCACAAAGAATGTACTCGAAATCCCCCTTGTTTTCTGCTTCGTCTGCAAATTGTAACGCTTTCACGTTGATATAAAAGCTTACTGTATTATTACCCGCCTTCTTCAATGAAACGTGTGCTGCATTTCTAAGAAAAAACATTGAGAGACTGCGTAATGACCTAAATTAATCCTAACATTAATTATATTACGTTACCAAAACGAACGAACAGATGGACAAAAGGATAGCGAGAGGGGAGGGCTGAAAATCAGGAACGCATGCAACACGCGACGCGCGATATACAAATGCTGGCATCACGCGTGTAAGTCTACAAGCACTAACTTTTTCAGACGGACAGTGATAAAATACACTACCCTTTCCCAGAGTTAGGTTTATAAATCATAACAGACTCTTATTAGAAAAGATAACAATAGATGGGTTTACGTTTGAACACATAACAGTACCCAGACAGCACATCTTCCAAACAGGAGGTAGAAGAAATTGCATATTTTGAACGCAGCCACGTAGCTCCTTTAAATTAGTATTTTTGGGTTCCTTAGGGCTTGCTGACAAATAATATGTAAAACGTTACGCAAATAGTCCAGGAATTAATAAATTATACCCAAAATAAAATATTGGGGGTGCCTGACAGCATAAAATCATTTCTGCTCATAAGATTTTTTTTTAACGTGTTTGAAAAAAATTTACGTTACAGAAATAGCCTACCATGTAAACTCCAAATTGATTGGAGCGCAACAAATGAAAGCCTAACCACGATTGGTCGGGCTATAAATACTATCTTGGTTGTTAGGGGAAACGGGGAAAGGTAACATTTTTTCAAACACTTGTCGAAACGTGGCTCATTGGCCAGTCTCGCTGATATACACACTTGGGAGCGTTAGTTCGAGACCACTTGTTTAAAATAGCTTGATAAAGCATCAGTGCGTTGAAGCCAGCATATATTTGGCTAAATTAAAAGCCTGGAAGATAAGCAGAAGGAAATTTGTGCCAGTTTGTGCCAGAATTCATTGCTAATCAACGTATCTGTGTTATTCGTATGAATTGTGGTAAGCTTGAACCATTTAATATCTTTTAATGAAAATTGAATGTGAATTGTTGATTTATGCCTATATATATATGTGTAGTTCAGGGGCAAACGTGAGGTAAAGCCTAAAATGCTCCAGCCTGAACAGAGGGTGTCGGAGAGAAGTAAAACGGCATGGAATGGCCAAATAGTACACTGACACCTGGATGATTGACTAGAAAGAAATAATGCTGGAAGTGCAGAGGCGTAGTGACCATTAAGGATGGTAATGCTGGTATAAAGTATTTCAGATGAAGCTGACTGTTGGCCTAACGCTCTGAACGCAATGTTTGTGCTGTATTGTGATCAGTGTAAAAGAGAATATAAATTAGTTATGAAGTAGAAGGTACATCCTTCTTGATTTCAGGGACAGTGGTCTTGATGGTACTGAGCAGCATCTGGTCAGAGATTTGCTGAATCCAGAGTCGGACAGCATACTCCTTGGTCTTTTTAGCTATCAGTGAGGTGTCTCCTGAGCCCAGAGGAGAATTCGAGCAGAGGAGACCTTTCCTGCCGCCATCACTCAAGATAAGCAGAGTTGGCCAGCTGAGCTCAACATTATGTCCCCTCATATTGAACTGACTTTATAAAATTAACATTAAGAGGGGAATTTACTTGTCTTAAAATCAGGAACTGTGAACATCTCCAATACTGGTCCCTAAAGACAAACTATTGAAGTCATGATGACAAATACCAACAGAGCTTGAACAAAACAAAACCAGTATTACCTCATTTTACTACTACACAACTGACACACATAGAACATTTGTAATAATATATGTCACTACAATATTCATATTAAATACATTCTGTACATAACTTGTAATTTAAATTGATTGTGCTTCCTGGTTCCCTTGTAGTTGAATCAGGACACATATTCATTCATGCCAGTAATGAATACATATTGTTATTCGAAAGTTTATCAGTGACTCTTTTAAGATATCTTTGTAGAGTGTTATATGTATGTGAGTGTCACAGTGTTGTCAAGAGTAGTGGATTAAATTAAATTGTTTATCTGTCTGTTGTTGTGACTTACACTTCACCATACTCATACCCTAGACACATAACGTAGCATCACACTATTCCAGAATAATTCTGACTGAGATATATAGATATGTGGTAGCAAGTAAGGTTATCTATTTTTCTCATTTTTATCTTCGAACGAAGTGAAATCAATTTTGGTCAATACTTACAATATTCTGAAAACACAATATCACACAACATCCTAGAATGCACAATGGATGAAAAAAAATCTAAAGTTGATCTCTTCAACTAATAATCTCACAGCGCTAGACTAAAACACGTCTGCTAGGAATCGCTTTCCTTCTCTGACTGAATGGCGTCCTGTTCTCAATTCCTGCCGGCAGAACAGTACTGAGCCTTACGATTGGTTGGGGATATCACATGACCAATGCTTGGCATCTACAAGCGAAGCTAGCCTAATTAAAAATCTGTGTTAAACTTTTTTAATATCTTCTGTTTCTCATAAGAATTTATTTTATGTTAATCTGTGCCTCTTTCTGTTTTTTTTTTTTGTAGTGGGATATAGTCTGTATCTGAAGAAAATTACGGTATACGCGGCTACACATCGTCCTGCGTCGCTGACCTCATTTCCAGCGCTGTGCAATTCTTTCTCGGCAATGATTATAGAAACTACGTAATCAACGTATCATTCACTGTTGCTGTGCGGCCACTCAGTTAGATTCCCTTTCTGTCAATGCCCAACTCATTCTTTATCTTTATAGCACAAGTGTTAAAAAATTTAAGAGGTTTTTGTCATGGATAGAGCGTTCCTTGTTCTATACTGTTGCGATGACATTGGCCTTGTGCAGTTAGCGATGATTGAAATCATGCATTAGGTTCTACATTAGCTCTAAGGTGCGTATATTGTTTATTGGTCACACCATGCTCTTCTTAAAGAAGCTCTATTTACTACTCATGAATATTCAATGCTCGACTTGCTATATGAAGCTTAAGTAAACAGTAGCGCAGAGTTATTTACAGTCATCTTTCCATTTGTAGGCTATTACCCCATGCATTATTTATTCACCAATTTGAGTCTTTTCTTTACTTAGCGAAATAATCCAAATTGATTACATTTATTCTGGGTCCTATTTTGCGTTTTCTCCTACACGATTACGCGATATTTATTAATTATTGCTCCTAATGCTGCCAGTTTTGTTCACAAAATTATGTAGTTAAGGGGTTTGAATATAGATCTTAGAAAAGCATTTGGCGAAATATGTTAATAGGTGTCTATATTATCTTTATTATACGCTGAGGTAACTTGTTGATAGCATTGCTGTGACGGATTGATAGAAATGTCTGCCTCTTTTCTCCGAGTGGTCTGCGCTGTTTTCTTTTTAATTTTGTCTACGCCTAGTTTTCTGTCATTTTTGCTTATATTCTCTCCTTGATTATGTAAATCTCGTAGAACCAGCGAAGGCCCACCTCCTTGCACGTGAAACTCTCTGTCTTTTATTTTTTCTGGCTTTTGGTTTGCCAGCCGAGCGTAAGTCGCTCGCAGAAATGGGCTGATGGGTTAACCTTTCGCCATTTTCCTTCGGCTTGGGGCAGCTCTTGCATGGTATTACGCTTTTGTCTCTTTTCATCTTGAAGGGTCTGCGAATGCGAACCGAACATCTGTCATTTTTCTTAGTACAATACGGTTGGTCTCTAACACTTGGGACACATCATTGTATTAACCATGCACGAAAATTTTGTCCCAAACCCAGGATCATAAAAACCAACTTTCAACTATAAAAAAGCAAACTGGGAAGCCTTCCAATCAGAGCTGGAAGCGATGGAATATAAAGACATGGAATCAGATGATACTGACTTGTTAGCAGAGACACTAACAAATGACATTATTAAAATAGCAATAAAATATATATCAAGTAAAAATATTCCACAACACTTAAAACCAATAAATAACATTAAGGAAAAAAAAAAGGTAAGTGGAATAAAGAACCAGTTACTTGGTGGAATAGACGATGTTCAGAAATTCATGCGAGAAGGAAAAAAGCCTTTCAAATATATAGAAATAATAGAACAGAGGAAAACTATGATGAATATAAACATATTAGGAATGGATCTAACAGAATAATATTCAAAGTCAAAGAAACCCACTGGAAGGAGTTTTGTCAGTCACTTAGTCCAAGCACACAAATTAAAGAAGTATGGAAAAAACTTAAGGCAATCAAGGGGAATGATAAGAAAACAATAATGCCAACAATCACACTACCAAAGAGAGCAGAAACAGGTAAAGAAAAAGCTAATGCCCTTGCTGAGTATTTCTATAAAGTCAGTGCAAAAAGTATTGGACAGGAAGAAAATGAGAGAAGAGAGACTTAAGATACAGTTTTTAAAGGATTTACCAGACCAGATAGATGAAACAAACTATTTAGATGCTGAAATAACAGAGGAAGAAGTAGCAAGTGCAATAAAAGAGAAATCTAATACTGCCTCAGGGCATGATATACTTAGTTATGAAATCCTTAAGAAAGTACCCAAAAAAAAACCTATAAGCATAATAACTTCCCTTTATAACAAAATCTGGAGCTCAGTAAAGATACTAAAAGCAAGGAAAGTAGCTATGATAGTACCCAACCTAACATCTAATAAGGAAGCCCATGATGTAAGTTCATATAGACCTATCTCCTTAACATCACAACTAGGAAAAATACTTGAAAATGTGGTTAACAAAAGAGTTAAATTCTACTTGGAAAAAAATCAGTTGTACAGCCTAGCCCAGTCAGGGTTTAGAGCAGACAGAAGTACAGTAGACCAGCTTGTAAGATTAGAACACGAAGTCAAGCTAGGGTTCAAGAGTGTGGCAGATTATGATAATTGATTTCATATATCGAAGACCGGCTACCACGACAAGCGTGGGAAACAAAGAGCCAAGGATCCAGACCCCCAGGACGATCCAGAGTCCACTGGGAGGACAACATTAGACAATCTTTGAAGGACCGAGGACTAGAATGGAACCAGGCCAGGAGGAAGACAGCCGATAGGATAGTCTGGCGCTCTCTCTTCCAAACCTCTACACCTCACGGTAGAAGGGGAATGACTAAGTAAGTAAGTAAGATTTCATATATCTAATTTTTTATCTTCATCATTCTTTCTGCCCGGCTTCGCCTGCGCCTGTACATTCAGCCCCTATGGCGAGAAAAATTATAAACAGTAACATTTCCGACGTTTGACCAATTGTGGTGTGACCAATAATGTTATATTGAGAGAAGTTACCAACCTGTCATGTCCTAAGTACTGGAAACCTCGAGATTCTGACATTGTGAGCCCATTTTAAAATTTCTTACCTGAACTGATTCAAGTGACATAAACAGTAATCCTAAAATATAGTTGTAAAGTGAACGCTCCCCGGAACATTGGATGAAACCTGTATCTGCAGAGCTGAGGTTTTCTTTATCAAAACGAACACGGATTCAAGGTGTGTGTGTGTCCTAAAGTTTGCGCCTGAAGGTGAAAGACATCAAGTTTATAAGTAAGAAAGCAAGTCAGTGGCCACTGGTGAATGAATAGAGAGAAAGCAGGACTGAGTGATTCCCTTATGGTATAATTTATGTACCCACTTTGTGTGTTCTTTATGCAAGTTTGTTGCTAATGATGTTCTTAGAATAGATTAACTTATCAACTCTGTTCTTAACGGTAGAGGGAAATCCTAGACCATAGCGTATAAATCTGTGACTCTTTGGGGCTATAACTTTTCTTCTAACGGGATCGTGGGCTCAACAGAGGGGGAAAGGATTACACCTATGGGTCTATTCTTTTAGTAATTCTTTAACCTATGTGTATTTATATGTGATTTATATTCAAATTTATGATTTGTGGTGAAATTCTTATGATAAATAAAATTTACATAAACTTATTCAAGTGTGTCGGTCAGCTCGTCCCAAAGTATCTATATTCCATTGTTATAGTTTTCACGTCTGTGCGTCTAACTGTCGCCACTTATGTGTGTGTGTATGTGAGTGGTTGACATATAGTACATCTATATAACTGAGTAATCTGTCTGAATAATATTTTCTGTTGTAGAGATAGGCTGAGCGAGAGGATCTCCTCGAGTCTCAGAGACAGACTTATCTAGTTTCCACCATCTCACTCGTGCAAAGCTATTTCTATAATTTTCTCCCACTGAGCTATCACCTGTTCTAATTCTATTCAGAAGGGACCAATCTGTGTCTTAATTCCCTTATCACTAATCTACGACAAAGAGGAAAGAGAAAACAGTGGCAGTCTTTTTGGATGTCGCTAGAGCGTATGACGAAAGCTGGAGGGATGGAGCTCTTTAAAAGATGAAAAAGATTGGCATTACGGGTAAAATCTATAGGTATCTAGAAAACATTTTACAGGACAGGTATTTTGCTGTACAGGTGAACAATGATAAGTCAAAAATATATGAACAACGGAATGGGATTCCTCAGGGATCAGTGATTTCACCTTCAATTTTCACAATAGCTGTAAATGATTTAGCAGATGAATTTAACGGCATTAAGAATGCATTATCACAATTTGCAGATGACTGTGCCATTTGGCGGTCTGGAAAAAACCTAAACCATGTTTACAAAAAACTTCAAAAACAAATAGACACAGTTTCAGAATGGATGAAAAGTTGGGGCTTCCAAATTAATGTAAACTAAGCAGTGGTACGATATTCAGCAAAGGAATTTTTTTTTTTTTAAATAACAAAATCAATATAACCATTAAAGGACAGAACATATGTACCTCCTCAACAACTAGATTCTTGGGCATAACTTTAGATAAACAACTAAATTGGAATAAACATATAGACATTTTAGTAGAAAGCTGTAGGGGACTCTGTAATAAAGTCTGACTCATATCTCGGCATCATTCAAAAATTATCACCGTACAAACCCCGTGGATGTATCTGACCAATGAAAAGCCAGCTTGGTATAAATAGTGTCGGAAGAACGCTAGACATGGGGGAAACGAAAGTGTAGAAGCTAAGGATATTTCGGAAGGCAGTGTGAAACTAATCATGGAATACCTAGATAAAGAAGGACCCAGTTCGATAATAGTAATCATTAGCTTTAGGCAGATAGCAATAGATTCACTGGATGTGTTGTAGAGCCGAAGTTATTATGAATAGAAGACAGTGGAACATGAACCATGTTGTGTTTTTCCCTGTTTCGGCTGCTCTAGTGAATAGTCGGATAAACTATAGGATAAAATGGATATCCATAGTGATAGACCTTATGCATATGAGTAAAACAAGCTTAAGATAGAAGAAATCGGTACAGAAATAAGGATTCCAGAGTTATTTTGGATTTACTATATTAGCACATCTTGCCTTGCCTACACGATTTTGGATGCATGCAAACGTACCTTGGTCCAGTTGCCATCTCGTACATCCGCAAGACCTTTACAAAAGGGGAGAGAACGCATGACACAGACACACTCGCCGCCTATTTCAAACTACAGACACAGAGCACAAGCAGTTATATCAACTCCGTTGCCATCTGCAGAAGTGTGAGCAGACTGTGTAACCATTAAAAGCCTGTCTGTGATTGAGGGTAAGCGAGATGTTAATTATATATATATGTAAATATATTATCAATGTGTGTTAAAGAAATATTGGCATGTGCTATTTCTAGAGGAAAACCCGAAGTGTGTTGGTTTAGTTTCATTGTGTACTAATTAAGTAGAACGAATGGATTGATCAGCTTGGTTGTGGAAAGCGTTTTAAAAATATTATCCTTGCAGGAAAGGACTATCCAAACTGGAGGAAGGAATGACTATAACAGATTGATTTTCTGTATTATTTAATATATGAAACAATGATTACCATAAGGTCTATATGATTTTATTGAAACAAGTAATGGACAGAACTGTAACAAGTGAATTATTGAACTAGTGTGCTAGAACTTGAACGAATTGTGTTATTCATGACTTACTATGTCTCTTGTAATTAATCACAGCTTGTTTGAACTGTCTTATATTACCTCCTGTCTGGCTAAGGAGACAAAGAGCGATACTACGTAGGTTGTACATATTGTTTCAAGTTATATCCTGCCCTGAGTGTCATACTCAATCTCTAGTGACCAAGTCAGCAATTAGATGCTCAAGTTTGTCAGAGCATTTGCCAGTATTAACTGTGTCATCTTGACGTGTGGAGGACCCGCAGTGGTGGGGTTCTATCCAATCATACTGCTGTACGAGGCCTAGGAAGGACTTTGTTTCAGATAAGTAGCTCAGTGTTGGGCTACTCTTCAACTTTCAAACAACACCTAATTAACCCATTTACGAATAGACTATGTAATGATAAAAAACTGTGGTGTATATATAAGACATTTGACAATCATATGAAATAAAGTAACATTTGGATTCATCTATTCAAGAAACACAAAAGTAGAGACAGATTCCATCAAGAAGCCAGTGAAATTGAACTATATTAGTTTAAGAAATTAACTATAAAGGTATTATATATATATAGATATATATATATATATATATATATATATATATATATATATATATATATATATATATATATATATATATATATATATATATATATATATTTGAAAGTGACCCATAATTTTATTTTGTAATTAATTGAATTTTATTTGAAAAATTAACGAAGAACAAAGAAGAAAGATCTTGTACATAAATAAATTATAAATTGTACTATCAGCCTTATCGAATTATTTAAGTTTGGTTCATAATCCTTGTTGGTCAGTTAATTACCCCTAGCAGAATTATTGTCTAAGGTAAGTCTGGAGAGGAGCCAATAGGAATCTAGATAGCACATTACCATCTCATCTAGGGACCTATACAGCTTGACTATACCATTGATGTCGATACACCATTACTCTTTTCAGAGAATGGGGTATTTCTTGTAAGACCAGTTTCTTTTCTAGCACTATAGTGGTATCATCTGATACATGCAGGATAATATCACCATCATTATATCTTTCCTCTCGAAACACTCCTAAATATGCTAAGGGTAGTAAAAGGTAATGAGGGGGGCAGCAACAAAATAATGCTTATGTTCTATAAGTCATTCATCATGGGGAAACTAGATTATGCCAGCATAGTCTATGACTCGGCTTCAGCTTCTAACAAAGCAAAACTAGACAGAATTCAAAATGGAGCCATGAGAACCATTACAGGCGTAATTAAATCAATATCAGTAGAAGCACTAGGAGTAGCTCTTGGCATACCGCCACCTGATTTAAGACGGAAAGAACTAAGATTAAATTATTGGAGCAAAGTAGCACAAGAAGTTACCCACCCAGCACATAAAGCATTTGTCAAAAACCAACCAAGTGTTTGGGACGTCCCCTTAAATACTGATAGACATCCAAGAGGGTGGAGAACTATAGAAGATTTAATATAGTTCAAAGAACTGTCAAACACAGTTAAAAATAGTAATAAATATAGAATCACAATACCACCCTGGGAACTAAAAACACCAATCATAGACTACACACTCAATAAAAAGATTAAACAAAACATAGATGATAAGGAACCAACATGATAACAAGAAAGTTCATAGATCAACTAACAAAACAAAGCCTGGCTGTTTACACTGATGGATCCAAGGGCGATAGTGGGCAACTAGGCGCAGGAGTAGTAATACCACCGTGGGGAATGAAGCAGAGCTACAGTGTAACTGAAAGGGGCCTCGATTTTTACCGCAGAGATGGTAGCAATACTAAAAAGTTTAGATATAATCGACGATAATCCGCCAGACTCAGTTACGATATTTACAGACTCACTACAAGCACTAGAACACCCAGGTACACGCAGCCGGACAGACATAAAGGAAGAAATTCTTGCAATTAATACATCACTAGGGAACAGAGGATGCAGTGTGAGGCTAGTGTGGGTTCCAGCACACAAAGGTATAGCTGGTAACGAGTTGGCAGACCAGACTGCCAAATATGGAAGACTAAGTAAAAACAATATAAGAGCAGGACTTGAAAAATCATAGATTAAGTTCCAAGTGAAGCTAACCATAAATGAGGAATGGAAGACAACATGGAAGAACAGTAGTAAAGGCAGACATGCATTCAAACTTCTGAAAGAGCCAACAAGGACGTGCCAGGTCAGAGAAGAACTAAAGGTACCCTCGAATAAAAAGCTGTGGCGTCTCCGTCTCGGTGCAGCGTACTTTATGATAGAGGAACCACACTGCCAGGAATGTCATGAAGAAAATGACATAGACCACTACTTGATCCACTTTAAAAAGTGCGAGTAACAGAGGCTAGAATTGAAAACATACTTTAGAGATCACAATTTAGACATGACAGGTGATAAGGTTTTAAGAATAGATGCCCCAGGGGAAGCCCAATCAATACTTAAACGATATATACACTAAAAAAAGGAAAACATATAAGGTTAATAACAGTGACAATATTAATAATAATAATAACGATAATAATACTTCATAAAAGAAATTCAAGCACATAGAAATTAATCAACAAAAACCAACCAAACATTAAAGAAAAACAAAATTATAGACTACTCATAGTGCAAGGAAAAACAAAGTAGTAATAAACAAACACAAAAAAGAAGAAATGCTAATATAAATTAAAACCATCAACTGCAAAAGACATTAGTTATCTAAATACAAAACTAAAAATAAAGTTACATTAAATACCCTAATTATAACTAAATCTTAGGTTGAACAGGGTAGACCAAGATGGTGGAAGAGCAGAGGCAATAATGGTCAGCTGTTAAGTGCCCTCTCATTTTCCTCATCACCTTTTAAAACAAAACTTGGGACACATAGTTAATTACTAGAATATTAGGATAAATTATGGATATTAGTAAAAAAGATTAAATTAGGCCCAAGCGCCACGTGTTGTCTGGTGTGGTACAGCAGACGTATTTCAGATAAATTATTTTTTCTTCTGTAACATATTGAAACTAAATATTGTTAATTACCTCTAGTATTAGTTAATCGCCTTTAACATTAGTTAATGATTGATAGGAGTGTTAGTATAAATAAAAATATTAGTGAAATAGAATAAATAAGCCCAGGTTGGCCTACCACGTGGGATCTTCATTAGCGAGGTGGAGTAGTCGTATTTTTTTTCTTTGTGTAATACTGGCATCTTCCATCCTTCAGCCGCACGTGAACAAAATTAAATTTAATTCAAAATTACTGTGCCTTTATCCTATGTGCGAGTTGTACATCTAGTCAGCTTTTAACTATTGATCTCCAAACATAATTGAAAATTTATATTTAAAAAAAAATAAAAAAATATTGGCCTAGTAATTATTTATATTGTGTTAATTTAGCATTAGACAGACGGAACCAGAAGATAAATACTAATTGTACGTCATCGGTGATATGTATAAAATAAGGATAGAACAATTTGACAATATTTAAAAAAAAAAGAGTAAAGACTTATAACTCGTATACAAAATATATTGGTAACAAAAAAAAAGAACAAATATAATCCAACACAAAGCCAACGATTACCAGAATGCAGTCAGGGGAAGGAAAAGCTTGAAGCAAAACAACAGAAAAACATCCTAAGGATGGAACATCAAATCGGACAAAAAATGAGAGGAACAAAAGCCCTGGGCTAAAAGATACAGAAATCAACGACAAAATTGAAACCATCAAGGACAAAATAAAAGTGAACTTTGAATTAAATAAAGACAGAGACTCAAATAAAAGCACCAACGAGAAAGAGCTAGAAATAAAGAGGACCAGGTCGCAGTCCGGGGAAGGAAAAGCGTGGGCCAGGCCAGCTGGAAAGGATAGAACATCAAACCCGACAGAAAAGAATAGGACCACAAGCCCTATAATCAGAGACAGAGAAATTAAGGACAGGGTAGAGACAATAAAGAAAAAACTGAAAGGAGGCTCAGAAGTAAAAACTGCAGTAAGCAGAAACAACAAAAGTGAAGACGCAGGAACCCGGACAGCTAATAAACAGGTAGGACACAGGACAGATGACAACCAGGAAAACTCAAGCAAAACAAGTCAGGAAACCAAAGGAGGAGAAAACAAACACACAAACTGCAATCTGAAGGTAACCAAACATAGAATTAAAATAACGCAGATAGCTGCAACAGAAGCCACGCTGAGAGAGATAGCTGGAACAGAAGCCACGATGAGAGAGATAGCTGGAACAGAAGCCACGATGAGAGAGATAGCTGGAACAGAAGCCACGCTGAGAGAGATAGCTGGAACAGAAGCCACGATGAGAGAGATAGCTGGAACAGAAGCCACGCTGAGAGAGATAGCTGGAACAGAAGCCACGCTGAGAGAGATAGCTGGAACAGAAGCCACGCTGAGAGAGATAGCTGGAACAGAAGCCACGCTGAGAGAGATAGCTGGAGCAGAATGTCGTAAAATATTCTAATCCACATATATAAATTAAAACGTAAATGTAAAGCCTAACAAATAAATTTAATAAAAGGAAAGAAGAATGGTAAAGAACAGTGCTGTCACAATGACTGTACTCGAAATCCCCCTTGTTTTCTCCTGCGTCTGCAAATTGTAACGTTTCACGTTGATAGTAAAAGAATTCGGCAACATACACGCGTTTCCCCAACACAATAAAATGTGTACTCCAATTCTAAGAAAAACCTTGAGATACGCAAGATGACCTAGATTTAAAATTCCATTCATGTCTTTTTATACACTACGTTACCTAAAACGAAAGACAGATGGACTAAAGATAGAAAGAAGGGAGGGCTGAAAGCAGGGACGCAGGCAATGCTACCACAGTCGCGCGATACACAATTGCTGCCATCACGCGTGTAAGGCCACATGCACTAGCTTTTTTTCAAATCGACAGTGATAAAAAACACTACCCATACCAGAGTTAGGTTTTAAAATCCTGAGAAACGCTTATTAGGAAATATGACATTATACTGGTTTACGTTTGAAAACATTACAGTACCCAGACACCACATCGTTTTCGAAGTAAACAGGAGGTAGAAGAAAGTGCATATTTTGAACGCAGCCACTTAGCTCCTTTAAATTTGTATATTTGGGTTCCTTAGGACTTGCTGACAAAAAATATGTTAAACGTTACGCAAATAGTCTAGGAATTACCAAATTATAGCCAAAAGAAATAGTGAGGGATGTCAGACAACACCCAAATCAGAATCGCTCAGTGGCAGATTTTCACCCCACCATTGTACGGGAAATAGGCTGACATGTTACCTCCTATTTGATTGGCGGAAAATAAATGTAAGGTTAAACACGATTAGTCGGACTATAAATACTACTTCTTTGTTGTTAGGGGAAACGTGAGTAGGAGTATTTTTTTGAAAAGCTGTGTAAACATGGCATGATTGGTTAGACCTGCCAATATAGTCAATTAGAGGCGTCAGGTCAACACCACATTTGCAAAAAAACTTACTACAGAATCAGTGCGTTGAGCACCAGTGCATATTTTGCTAAATAAAAGCCTGGGACATCGGCAGATCGAAATTGTGCTATATTCATTGCCGGTCAACGTAATTCTGTGTTATTTCCATGAATTGTGGTAAGCTTGAAATATTTGACATCTTTTAATGAAAATTGAATGTAAATTGATAATTTATGTCTGTATATATGTGTGGTTCAGTAGCGAACATGAGGTGAAGCATATATAGTGCTCCAACCTGAACAGAAGGTGTCGGAGGAAAGTAAAACTGCATGGAATTGCCAAACAGTACACTGCCACCTATATTATTGACTAGAAAGAAATAATGCTGGAATTGCAGAGGCGTAGTAACCATTAGGGAGGAATATACTGGTGAAAATTGTTTCAGATGAAGATAGCAGTTGGCCTACCGCTCTGAACTCAGTGTTTGTTATGTATTGTGCTCAGTGTAGAAATAGAGTATAAATTAGTTCTGAAGTAGGAGGTACAACCTTCTTGTTTCAGGGACTGTGGTCCTAAAGCTATTGAGCAGTACCTGGTCAGAGCTTTGCTGAATCCAGAGGCGGACAGCATACTCCTTGGTCCATATAGCAAACAGTGAGGTGTCTCCAGAACACAGGGGAGCAATCGAGCAGAGGAGTCTTTTCCTGCCGCCATCACGAAAGTTAAGCCTATGTGGCCAGCGGAGCTCAACATTATGTAACCCCATCTTAAACTGACATTGTATAAAAATAAGAGGGGAAATTAATTGTTTAATGAACGGAACTGAGAACATCTCCAATACTAGTTCCAACAGAAATAAACACTTGAAGTCATGATGACAAATACCAACATAGCTTGAAAAAAACAACACCAGTATTACCTCATATTACCACTACACAACTGACACACATAGGATAAGGTTAATAAAATATGTCACTACAAGATTCATATTGATAAATTCTGTACATATAACTTGTAATTAAAATTGATTGTGATTCCTGGTTCACTTTGTATTTGAATCAGGACACATATATATTAATGAAAAGTACTAAATACATATTGATATTTGAAAATTTACCAGTGACTCATTCAAGATAGTCTTATAGAATGTTACATGTGTGTGAGTGTCACAGTGTTGTCACGTGTGGTGGAATAAATTAAATTGTTTATCTGTCTGTTGTTGTTGTGACTTACACTTCATCATATACATACCCTAGACATTCAACGTAGTCATCACAATATTCCAGAATAATTCTGACTGAGATATAAATATGTGGTAGCAAGTAAGGTCATCTGTAATACACTACACTTATTAGATACAGATACCTTCACAGCTGATCTCAGTCAGTACACTAAGTCCCCTATAAATATTTATAATATCCCACTTTACCACATATATTGGGGGCTCGTCCGGGATTTTGAATCTTTCCCTATTAAAAATATTGGGGGTAATTCACTTCAGGGAATAATAGAAATTAAAAAAGTATCCTTGGGTGAAAATAAATAACGTTGAGCTCTCAGTGCCTGTAGTGTCCTTAGATAATTATTGATAGAGTGAATTGTTACATTTACATGTTAGACAATGGCCGACTTGGCAAAATTTCGATCTGCTGCTGTACAGACTGCGAAAGAGTTAGGAATGGACGGGCAAATTATGATTGCTTATGTCACGGCGCAATGTGACAAATATATTGAACGGGAAGAAAGAAGATTAGAAAAAGAGGCCGAAAGAAAATTAGAATCTGAAAGGTTGGCCGAAGATAAGAGAATAGAGGCTGAAAAAGAGATTAAGAGGTTGCAGATTGAGGCTGACAAAGAGGCTAAAGCATTGGAAGCCGAGGAAAGAAGACAGGCTGCAGAAAGAGAAGAGAAGAAATTAGCTGCAGAAAGAGAAGACAAGAGATTAGCTGCAGAAAGGGAAGCAGAAAAGGAGGAGAAAAGATTACAAAGGGAACATGAGTTACGACTAAGGGAGTTTGAGTTTCAAGGCCATGCTCCTGAAAATTGTGCCAGTCCCTTTACCTCTGATGCCACTGCTAGCCAAGGAGCCTCAACCTCAGCTATGAATTTTCATTTAGATCATTTCGTTGAGAAAGACGATGATATTGAGAGCTATCTCAATAGATATGAACTATTAGCTACCACATATGGGTTAGAGAGAGAAAGGTGGAGCTTAAAGTTATCTCAAGGACTTCGTGGGACAGCTTATGAAGTTTTTGCTAAAATGAGCAGAGGTGATCAGGAAAATTATGACATGCTAAAGCAGGCTCTTTTGTTAAGATATGAAAAGAACGCAGAATTTTATAGGAAAAAATTTAGGAATGCTAAACTACTGTCAGGTGAAACCTATCACCAGTTCTCTGCACGAATAGAGACATACTTGGAGAAATGGACTTCTCTGGGGAAAACCCAAGATCTTAAGGAAATGATCCTTATAGAACAATTAAGAGAGTCCATGGCTCCAGACCTGAGAAAGTTTCTCATGGAACAAGGTGCAGAGAGGCTGGGTGAGTTGCTAAATGTTGCTGAAAGGTATCAAGCAGCTCAAGCAGAGGTATCAGGTAATAAGAAGAAACAGGTGGATAATTTTAGGGCACCACAGGACTTTAATAAATTTGATCCTAGAGATCAAAACAAAGGTAAGCACCAGTTTGATAGGCCATGGTATGACACTAAAAATAAAACCCCACAATTCGATGAAAGGAAATATGATGAAAGAAAATCTTTCAACGAAGGGAAAAGGTGGTGTAAAAATTGTCAGATGGACAATCATGACACTGACCGTTGCAGAAGGAAACCTGTGTATATGGCCACCCTTCAGGTCAGGTCGACCTCAAGAAAGGAGGAGGATATTATGTTGGATACCACTCCAGAAGAGATGAGGAAGGCACAGGCTGGGGATAAGACCCTCAAGCCTTGTTTCAGGAAATTGTCAACTTGTCATACAACTCCAGGCAAGGGAGATTTTTACATGAAAAACAAGTTGATGTATAGGAAGACTGGAGCTAGATCCAAAGGTCAGGGACAGCTGGTACTTCCCAAAAGATATAGGGCAGACTTAATAAGGAGCCTACATGTGAAACCAGATGGGGACCATGAGAAGATAGGTACCATAATCCAAAAGATGGCTCACAATTATTATTGGCCCAAGGCCAGATGGGACATTGAGAATTTTGTAGAAAGGTGTAGCATAGCACATGAGGGAACACCCACAAGTGGGAACATGGATCAGGACCTGGACACGCCAAGGGGCAAAATTAGGCCTGACAATAAAAAGAAAAATAAATTTGATAAAGTGGACCAAATGGAATGGGAAGCCCCTTTTCACGGACAAGCTTCACTTAACTGTTTTACAATGGCCACTATGCAGAGAGTGCAAAAAGATGTCTTACCCCAGGATAAGCCGAAAATCCCTCAAACGGACTTAAACAAACTGGAGGAAGAAGATGTAGAGAGGAAATCTCTCATCAAGAATTTTAAGTGGGGAGACAGCCCTAAGAGGAAAATTGGTAGCGGTCGTTTTGTGAATGATAATTCTGGGAAGAAAAATCATCACTATAGCGCTTCAAGTGGAAGAGACCATACCGGTGCATGGACAAATAGGTCCACAAAATTAAAGGTCCATATGTAACGCTGTTAAGAACGTGGACTGATGAAAAAGCAGAGGAAAATATTACATCCTCATACCAATATGTGAATGAGCTGACCACTCGTTTAAAAACTGGCTGGAAACTTGCCAATGAAAATTTGAAACAAGCCAGGAAGAAACATGCTGCCTATTATAACAGGAAAGCAAAAGACAGAGATTTGGCTGTGGGAGAGAAGGTACTGCTTCTTCTCCCCGGGAGTCAGAATAAGTTACAAATTGGATGGCAAGGTCCATATACAGTTCTAGAGAAGGTGTCTAGAACAAATTATAAGATAGATAAGAAGGGGAAAGAAAAAATCTATCATGTGAATCTCCTGAAGAAATATTTGGAAAGAGAACATCAGGAAGAGACACACTTGTTGACCTTGTCTATCGCCATGGAGATGAAAAAGGAACCACTTTCATCATTTGAATATCCATTACACCCCTGTGAGACAGCGGCACAGGTAAAAATCAGTACACATTTAACGAAAACTCAGAAAGAGAGAGTGCAACAAGTTCTAGATACTCATACAGAGGTGTTAACAGACCGACCAGGGCATACAAACTTATTGGAATATGATATGAAGCTGATAGACCTCACACTTGTA
The DNA here is from genome assembly GCA_024509875.1 of Oreohelix idahoensis. Classification (NCBI taxonomy): domain Eukaryota; kingdom Metazoa; phylum Mollusca; class Gastropoda; order Stylommatophora; family Oreohelicidae; genus Oreohelix; species Oreohelix idahoensis. The sequence goes on along the minus strand of JAMPIV010018901.1, from coordinate 198,777 downwards.
TGTATGAAATCATATTCGATTCCTTTTGCTAAGGAGAAAGCTTTGAAGGAAGAGATAGACTATTTGTTGAAGGAAGGAATTATTTCACACAGTGAATCTTCGTATAGTTCCGGTGTTGTACTCTTAAGGAAGCCCTCTGGAGAACATAGACTCTGTATAGATTACAGGAGACTGAATGCTATTACAGAAGGACAGGTGGATCCATTGCCGGATACAAATCAGCTGTTTGCCAGGCTAAATAAAGCTAAATATTTCTCAAGGGTGGATCTGAGTAAAGGCTACTAGCAGATTCCAGTAAAACCTGAGATCAGACAAAATTGTTGGATGTAAACATTTCGGAGGAACGTAATGAATCCCTGAGTTGCCTCTTTGATTGAGGATATTCCGAATGTTTCATACAGGCTAATAAGAAGATTATGGGATCCACTACGAAAACTCTGCTATCACCAGGTATATGTTATCTCCTCATAACGTACATTTTGAGGAAAATGTTCTCTGGACATGTCATTGCGCAGACTCAGAGAAGAGAAATGGTGAATACGGGTTGTGAAGCAGCATTAAGACAAGCAGTCACACTTGCGGCTGTTCAGTAACATAACCGAAAAATATTATTGGTTGTAGAGGTCTGAGGCAGATTTCATGAGTAGTGCTTACTCTGAATGGACCCAACTACATAAAACCATGATAGCACAACAGCAGAGTAAAGTCAAGTTGACTTACATTTATCTATGTGTATATAGAATAAAGGACTGACATAAGATGTCTGTTTTAAGAGGGGAGATGTCGTGAAATATTCTAATCCACATATATAAATTAAAACGTAAATGTAAAGCCTAACAAATAAATTTAATAAAAGGAAAGAAGAATGGTAAAGAACAGTGCTGTCACAATGACTGTACTCGAAATCCCCCTTGTTTTCTCCTGCGTCTGCAAATTGTAACGTTTCACGTTGATAGTAAAGGCCTTCGGCAACATACACGCGTTTCCCCAACACAATAAAATGTGTACTCCAATTCTAAGAAAAACCTTGAGATACGCAAGATGACCTAGATTTAAAATTCCATTCATGTCTTTTTATACACTACGTTACCTAAAACGAAAGACAGATGGACTAAAGATAGAAAGAAGGGAGGGCTGAAAGCAGGGACGCAGGCAATACTACCACAGTCGCGCGATACACAATTGCTGCCATCACGCGTGTAAGGCCACATGCACTAGCTTTTTTTTCAAATCGACAGTGATAAAAAACACTACCCATACCAGAGTTAGGTTTTAAAATCCTGAGAAACGCTTATTAGGAAATATGACATTATACTGGTTTACGTTTGAAAACATTACAGTACCCAGACACCACATCGTTTTCGAAGTAAACAGGAGGTAGAAGAAAGTGCATATTTTGAACGCAGCCACTTAGCTCCTTTAAATTTGTATATTTGGGTTCCTTAGGACTTGCTGACAAAAAATATGTTAAACGTTACGCAAATAGTCTAGGAATTACCAAATTATAGCCAAAAGAAATAGTGAGGGATGTCAGACAACACCCAAATCAGAATCGCTCAGTGGCAGATTTTCACCCCACCATTGTACGGGAAATAGGCTGACATGTTACCTCCTATTTGATTGGCGGAAAATAAATGTAAGGTTAAACACGATTAGTCGGACTATAAATACTACTTCTTTGTTGTTAGGGGAAACGTGAGTAGGAGTATTTTTTTGAAAAGCTGTGTAAACATGGCATGATTGGTTAGACCTGCCAATATAGTCAATTAGAGGCGTCAGGTCAACACCACATTTGCAAATAAACTTACTACGGAATCAGTGCGTTGAGCACCAGTGCATATTTTGCTAAATAAAAGCCTGGGACATCGGCAGATCGAAATTGTGCTATATTCATTGCCGGTCAACGTAATTCTGTGTTATTTCCATGAATTGTGGTAAGCTTGAAATATTTGACATCTTTTAATGAAAATTGAATGTAAATTGATAATTTATGTCTGTATATATGTGTGGTTCAGTAGCGAACATGAGGTGAAGCATATATAGTGCTCCAACCTGAACAGAAGGTGTCGGAGGAAAGTAAAACTGCATGGAATTGCCAAACAGTACACTGCCACCTATATTATTGACTAGAAAGAAATAATGCTGGAATTGCAGAGGCGTAGTAACCATTAGGGAGGAATATACTGGTGAAAATTGTTTCAGATGAAGATAGCAGTTGGCCTACCGCTCTGAACTCAGTGTTTGTTATGTATTGTGCTCAGTGTAGAAATAGAGTATAAATTAGTTCTGAAGTAGGAGGTACAACCTTCTTGTTTCAGGGACTGTGGTCCTAAAGCTATTGAGCAGTACCTGGTCAGAGCTTTGCTGAATCCAGAGGCGGACAGCATACTCCTTGGTCCATATAGCAAACAGTGAGGTGTCTCCAGAACACAGGGGAGCAATCGAGCAGAGGAGTCTTTTCCTGCCGCCATCACGAAAGTTAAGCCTATGTGGCCAGCGGAGCTCAACATTATGTAACCCCATCTTAAACTGACATTGTATAAAAATAAGAGGGGAAATTAATTGTTTAATGAACGGAACTGAGAACATCTCCAATACTAGTTCCAACAGAAATAAACACTTGAAGTCATGATGACAAATACCAACATAGCTTGAAAAAACAACACCAGTATTACCTCATATTACCACTACACAACTGACACACATAGGATAAGGTTAATAAAATATGTCACTACAAGATTCATATTGATAAATTCTGTACATATAACTTGTAATTAAAATTGATTGTGATTCCTGGTTCACTTTGTATTTGAATCAGGACACATATATATTAATGAAAAGTACTAAATACATATTGATATTTGAAAATTTACCAGTGACTCATTCAAGATAGTCTTATAGAATGTTACATGTGTGTGAGTGTCACAGTGTTGTCACGTGTGGTGGAATAAATTAAATTGTTTATCTGTCTGTTGTTGTTGTGACTTACACTTCATCATATACATACCCTAGACATTCAACGTAGTCATCACAATATTCCAGAATAATTCTGACTGAGATATAAATATGTGGTAGCAAGTAAGGTCATCTGTAATACACTACACTTATTAGATACAGATACCTTCACAGCTGATCTCAGTCAGTACACTAAGTCCCCTATAAATATTTATAATATCCCACTTTACCACACAGAAGCCAAGCTGAGAGAGATAGCTGGAACAGAAGCCAAGCTGAGAGAGATAGCTGGAGCAGAAGCCACGCTGAGAGAGATAGCTGGAACAAAAGCCCCGCTGAGAGAGATAGCTGGAACAGAAGCCAAGCTGAGAGAGATAGCTGGAACAGAAGCCACGCTGAGAGAGATAGCTGGAACAGAAGCCACGCTGAGAGAGATAGCTCGAACAGAAGCCACGCTGAGAGAGATAGCTGGAACAGAAGCCACGCTGAGAGAGATAGCTGGACCAGAAGCCACGCTGAGAGATATAGCTGGAACAGAAGCCAAGCTGAAAGCTCTCCCGGATGACAAAATCCTGGTAATCCTGGAAAAAAATAATAAAAAAAAATCCATAGACAAAGTACAAAAACATAAAAATGGATTAACAATCCCTTTAAACAACACAGAAAAAAATCAAGGCCCTATTAAACGAGTAAACCAAAAGAAGTACAACTCGCACATAGGATAAAGGCACAGATTGAGTTGATCAAGGAGACTCGAAAATTCGTTATCAAAGGAGTCGATTTAAACCTATCTGAATAGGAGATCCGCGCTAACATAATGAAAGAAAACCAACCAACAAAGATAGAAAAAGGAATAAAAACTAAAGAGCAAAAGAATACTACAGTGGCAGTGCTAAGTATAAAGGGTACAGAAATACCGAAGCAGGTCAAACTCCACCAGAGAGCCAAAATGACAGAGATATTCATACCTAGCATTATACAATGCATAAACTGTCAAGGCTTCAGCCATACGCATCATGTGTGTAAAAGAGCGACAAGGTGTAGTTTCTGTGCGGGAGCATACAGACATGAGGACTGTACAATGGCTAAGGAGGACAAAGATTATAAACGAGAAAACAAAAACAGAAAATGCGCGAACTGCAAGGGTAATCACAGTGCCAGGTATCAGGGGTGCCCAATCTACCAAGAGGCAAAACACATATTAAAAGAATCACTAGTAACAAACACACCATTCTGGCAAATAAAAGAAAGACAGAAAACAAACAACCATCTCCAAAACTCCCAAGAAAGCATCATTAAGAAACAAATAAAACAAATAACCAGTGAAGTGAAAGACATAAAGGAAAAAATCCAGAAAGAAGATAAAATTAAAACACACATAAACAGTAACGAAAATGACAATACAGAGGAGACAGAAGCCAGAAGCAAAAATTAATCAAACCACACATAAACATTTGTAGACGAGAAGAAAAACCAAAGAGCATAGACAGGCAAAGAGGGACAAACAAGAAATAAAGGGATACTCTATCCAAAAAAAAATAATAACCAGATTAAAGGTAAAAAAAAAAAAAAAAAAAAAAAAAAAAAAAAAAAAAAAAAAAAAAAAAAAAAAAAAAAAAACAAAACCTCATCCAAACCAGACAGGTACTAGAAGAAATAAAAACAGCACAACAGGCAATAGAGACAGACCTCAAGAAAATAGCAGAGATAAAAGAAGCTAATGAAGAAATCCTTTAAAAAAAAGAAATAGAAAGAGTTTTTTTGACAGACGAAAAAAGACAAGAGAATGAAAGGTTAAAAAACCAAGGAAAAAAAAAAATATGGAAGAAAAAATTAAAGAAACAGTGGAACTACTCCTACCATACCTCGTAGAAAGAGTTCGGAGTAAAATAACAAATGATGAGTTTGTGGAGAACACGAGAGATAGTGAGCAAATCGCAAAAAAAGTAGATCCCTTATCAAAGAATCTAATAAAAACAATAACATAACTAAGCTAATCATACAAAATGGTGACCAAAGACTTTAGAGCTATCAAAAGTATACTGTTGAAAAAAAGAAACGCATAGCTATTCGAGGGCGCGTTTTTATGAGTTTGTAAGTAAAATTTGGTGCTAGGGTATATAAAAACCAGCCTCAAATGTTCTTTACAGTGTCAAATGCACGTGTTGACCTGAATTACGTTCGTTTTTGTAATCGTTACAACGCAGTGGTCAATAGTGTTTTTGACGCAATTTTTTACCACAGCTCATGTTGCGCGCACAACAGAATTTGGGGTGAACACTATTCACTGACTACGCAACTGAAACCCTATAAAAGGATAACGCTTAACAAAAAAATAATTCAGTTCATTTTCAAGCAGACATTTATGGCGTCTCTATCGATAAATTTAAGGAACATTGCTATAGGCCGACTGCATGCAGGCGAAAGTCAAAGTCAGGTTGCCAGGCATCTAAACGTGCATCAGAGTACCATCAGTCGACTTTGGCACCGGTTCCAAGCCACTGGCTCAGTTGAAGACCGGCATCGCAGTGGACGACCCAGAGGGACAACAGCAGCGGAGGATCGCTTTATTCGGCTTCGTCACCTCAGAGACAGGTTTACAACAACTTCCTCAACTGCCCAGTCGTTGCCTGCAGGACGTCATGTGTCTGATCAAACTGTCCGGAATAGACTGCATGACGCTTTACTTTGGGCACAACGACCTCACCGAGACCTGTCCTTACGCGCCGCCATCGCCAAAATCGACTTCTTTGGGCCAACCAGCATCGTCCCTGGGTATCTGACAATCAGTGGAGACGTGTCTGGTTTAGTGACGAATCTTTCTTTTTGTTGCAGCGTCATGATAGACGGCGTAGGGTCTGCCGTAGGTGAAATGAACGTTTTGCCCAAAATTGCGTTGATGAAGCTCCGCCGCACGGTGGTGGAGGTGCAATGGTGTGGGGAATGATCAGTTACAACGGAAGGAGTCAATTGGAGCACATTGAAGGAGGCTTGAATGCGCAACGATACGTCAATGAAATTCTTCGACCCCATGTCCTTCAACTTTTGGCTGCCCAAAGGTCTGTGTTTCAACAGGACAACGCCAGACCCCATTGTGCACGGTTGACCACGCAGTTCCTGACTGCCAACAACATTCTCACCCTTCCCTGGCCATCCCTGTCTCCAGACATGAGTCCGATTGAGCACTTGTGGGATGAGCTGCACAGACGTGTTTGTCGCCGAGACGTTGCTCCAGCCAATCGTCGTGATCTGTTTCAGGCACACCAGGAAGAGTGGGCAGCCATTCCACAGGCCCACATCAGACGTCTGATCGCATCCATGCCCAGGAGATGCCAGTCACTGATCGATGCAAGAGGAGGCCACACACCATACTAACGGGAAAGCCCGTACGCCAAAAAACTCTCGTGATCCAGATGCAAAACAACTTTCAATTGATTGGTTGAACCCTAAGGTATTCTTGTGTGCAATTTGAAAAATTAACTTATTAAATTAAAAAAGTTATTGAATGTCTAAAATTATGGCTATGTGTGTGCCTTCAGTAGCTATGCGTTTCTTTTTTTGAACAGTATAGTTCAGTGGAACTGTAGGGGTGCCAGGAAGAACCGGATGTATCTTATGGGACAGTATAAGGAAGCTGTAGTAAAATCTGTGAGATAATCGCTTATTTCCGTAAGATTTTAGTCATATGATGAATAAATACACCAGCCCTCAGGTGTCTGACTGGTTTCATCTTCATCGCCAGTAGGGCGATGCCTTTTGTGCAGTGGGAATGCTAGTAAAAATCTTACATACTGACTTACTTAGTGTTCAAGAGGTTTGGAAGAGAGAGCGCCAGACTATCCTATCGGCTGTCTTTTTCCTGGCCTGGTTCCATTCTAGTCCTCGGTCCTTCAAAGATTGTCTAATGTTGTCCTCCCAGCGGACTCTGGGTCGTCCTGGAGGTCTGGATCCCTGGCTCTTTGTTTCCCATGCTTGTCGTGGTAGCCGATCTTCTCCCATTCTGCAGACATGGCCAAACCATCTTAGTTGGGACTGTTCTATTTGGGTCTGCAGCGGGTGGGATTTTAGGCCTTGACGTATCGTCTGGTTGCGGACCATGTCTCTTCTTGTTACTTCAACCACCTTCCTCAGATACCTCATTTCTGAGGTTTGGGGCTTTTATGGGTTGTGTCATTGCCCATGACTCGCATCCATATGTCAAGACTGGGACATAGGTGGAGCGGTATACAGCCATCTTCGTTTTCTTACCAACCTCTTTCTTGCTGAGGAATCCTCGATTTATGGCCTGATAAAGTCTCCCAGCCGCTGCTTTTCGAGTGGCCAACTCTTCTTTGATGCCCCCCTTTCGGTCTATAATAGCTCCGAGATATTTAAAGTGGTCGACCTGCTCCAGGACCTGTTCTCCCAACTTAATCTGATGTCTTCTTTCTTCTCGTGATATCACCATGGATTTTGTTTTAGAGCTGCTTATGACATCCCTCTCTTCTCCAGCTCTTCCTTCCAGACTTGCAGGTTGGATTGGAGATGTGCCTCTGATTTAGCAATCAGGACAACATCATCAGCAAATCCAGCTCTGAAATACATACCTGTCTCATCTTCCAGTACCCCACTGAATACTTTCTTGTTCTCTCCTTACATGCCTTGATAACATCGTCCATGAGGAGTATGAAAAAATAAGGTGACAGGATATCGCCTTGTCTTACACCAGTGGTGGTCCTGAACTCTTCTGACTTATAGTTTGCTGTCCTCACATAATTTCTGCAAGACTTGTAGAAGCTCTGTATAGCATGAATCAGAGGTGCTGGAATGTTCTTCCTTGCCAACCAGTCCCAACGTTCGCTCCAGGGGACCCTGTCAAACGCCTTTTCCAGATCTATGAAACAAAGATGGATCTCATACTTAAGGCCCTTTTCACGCAGCGCTCTGAGTGTGACGATTAGGTCTTGAGGGTTTGCTCGGAATCCACACTGGGCTTTCATCCAATTGTAGTCAGCTAGGGGGTCTCTGCTCTAGGAAAGTTAGACACTGAGACAGGGATATGCCTCTGTGGTTGCCACATTGTCGTTGTCAAAAATTGTTATAATGGCAATCTCCCAATCCTTTGGTATGGCCTTGTTGCACCATGCTGCCTGTAGGACCCTTAGGAGTAATAGGTCGCCTGATGCTCCCATGTACTTAACCATTTCTGGTGTTATACCATCATGGCCTGCTGCTTTGCCCATCTTTTTGATTCTCCTGTGCTGCCTTCAATCTTTATGTCAACTTCAATCAACCATTTGTATCCTCTTCTGTGGTGGTTAATTTCTGATGCTCTAAAAAATATTCATTGGGGCAATTTGCCTTGCTTGTCCTTTATAAAAAGAGTGGCAATGTTTCTTTAGGGTCTTATTAGAACAATTTCTGGTTTTTCTTGCGCAAAAAAGTTCTGTTTTGCTGCTAACCTTGTTCTTTGCTTCGTTCTGAAAATATTCTCTATATTTCTCTATTTGTCCTGCTGTGTTTTTAGCTCCTAAAATGCCATATTTTCTATTCTTCTGTCCACCAAGGTGTCCTCTTTCTCTTGTTCCCAAGTCGGACTTCACCAATTTCTGCAGCAGCTGTCTTTATGATGTCCATTGAATTTAAGCCACAGGGTTTCCAAGTCATCAGGTTGTTTCTTCTGTGTTTCTCACCGCTGTAGCAATAAGCCCCTGATATCTGGTCTTAATTTCTGGACTCTTTCAGCTTGTAGGTCTTATGCTCATTTCTTCCGTTCGTTTTACTTTTTCTTGCGTGGTGCTGGACAGTTCCTAGGCTGAGTTTTCAGTGTTCTATTGTAGCAGGTAGTGCAGGAAGAACCGGACATGTATCCTCCTAACAATGGCATAGTCGACAGTTCTTCATAAGTGTATGCAATGCGCTTATGGGGGAACTTTGTGTTGTAAAAGATTCTGTGAGAATCTGAGGATCGCTTTCCATTGTCATTGAGAGTATCTTCTCCATATCTTCCGATAACTACCCCATTAGCATGGTCATTTCAACTCTGGCATTGAAATCTGATGGCAATTGAAATAATTCTTCAGCTCTCTCATCTCATTTGGCCCATACACTATGACCAGGTTGACTGGTTTCTCTTCTTTTAGTTTTAAGTAATGCGGGACAAAGTGCCCTTGATACTATCTTTTCTGTTTTTTTTTCAAATGCAACCCACACCCCCTTTAGCTCTTTCGGATATGGGTAAATGTATAAATCGAGTCCATGACTCCGTCCCCTTTTTCTTTGTTTCGGTAAAGCCAAGGATTTCTAGTTTTTGCTTTCTCAAATCAGCTCCTCTTCTTTCCCATTTATACTTCTTGTGTTCCATGTTCCATAAGTCGTAGTCCGTAGTCCGTTCCAGTTCGTCGCCTTTAGAATCAGTCCGGTTTTCTCTCTTATATTGCTTGTAATCATAAAGAAAATTTGGAAAGGCCGCCCTCCTCCTTTTTCATCCTTTAGTTTCGGTTTCGAAAAACGTAACATCTCTCGCCGATCTGCTGCACGAAACGGTGGTTGGAGGGGGGGGGGGGGGGGGGGGGGGGGGAAGAGAAAGCTTGTAATTAACAACTTGCCAACTGTGAGACCAGACTGGCATTTGAATTAACGTAATATGTTAACTTTAACACTAACATTTGTAATAAAAACGCAAAGCACTACCAAAGTTTTGAAAAACCCCTCTTCGTTCTGCACGCGGTCTCTTTAATATATACACGCTGTGGGCAAAGCCAGCAGAGGCAAACATACAGACAAATATTCCAGTTCCTCCTAGCGGTAGTATTCTGACCTCACTCAAACTAGTTGGTTTATTTGAATAGTGAGGAAAATGTTAGAGACAGGGAGGGATGATGGCCGACTTGTGTAAAATTTATATTTGACGATTGACAGTAAAAAAAATTGAAAATCTAAACCATACTGAAACTGACCATAAAAATCATATGGTAGTATAGCTTAGAGTCCCCTGAGCAAAATGTGTTTTTAAAAATATGGTAGTCCAAGTATTAGCCAAGTTATTGAGAAAATACTAAATGTCTACGGACGTTTGACCGGACAGACTGTTGTTCTTGCTCGTTATACATAACGTTAGTGGGGACGCTAGTTAAAAAAAAAAAATTAGGCATTGTAGTAATTCAAATTCTATTAGGTGGTATAGGAGTAAAAGGGGAGCGATAGGAAAAATGTAACGAAAACGAAAGATCTTTTTCTATTGGGCATAACTAACGCAGACTGACCAATGGACTAAGAGGCACATAGTTTGTTTGGAATTGTTTTGTTTTTTTCAAACAAAATTTAAAAAGTTGTAGTAGTGCCTTCTTTCATTGGTCGGCTCTAATAGATATTGGCAAAAGGCATAGTGGTCTCTTGGCCATTTGACTAGAAAACTTTATTCAAACACTTACGTTGAGATCAGATGTGATAGCTTGTAAAATTAAATACTAATTCACTATCTGGACGGGGCAGAGCAAAACTGAGGCCATATTCTTTGCCAGTCAACGTTATTTGTGACATATTTCTTTGAACTAGTGGTAAGAATGCTTTATGTATTTACATGCTTGATTAAAACTGAAAAAGTCAGATACTGCTGTGGAAAAGTGAAGGACATGCCGGAAGCAAACATTATTGAGTCCTCACATTGAACTGTATTTTACTGTTGCATATTATTATGATTTTGTATTAATATTTTGTATTGGAAATGTTAGGAAGTTTCTGTGTTCTATGAACACTTTTCAACATGCCTAGAGCATTTATAAGTTAGAAAAGAAAAAGAAAAGAAGAAAATCATATATAAGGAGATGTGGTTACTCCATGTTATTGCATTGAAGCAAACTATGTAAAAGTACAGTGGCGTATCCGCCATAGGGACCTGTGGTGTGGTCACAGAAGGGTGTGAGTCATAGATTAGGGGCTGATGCACATGAATGCACAAGAGGCTGACCCCCTACCGTCATGTATAGATAGGGATAAGAAGTTGTGATCAGGTTGAAAAGGCCAGGGTGTCTTTTTATTGCAGAGTTTTTATTTCCTGTTACCATCCGGTGACAGGAAACCTGATGAGTGGGTGTAAAGTCTCCATTAAAAAGTTTAAGCTGTCAGCTGATAGCCTGAAGGAGCTTACGTGTGGGTGCTGATCGACTTTGTCTCTACATTGATATACTGACTTATATTCGACCAACGAAGAATCCCAGGTGACATGTTATCAGCTGGGACCTCTGACATTTCATCCTAAGAAAATAATTCCTATCAAAATAACATTGAATTATATGGGGCTTGATGTAAACAACAGCTCCTCATAACATATGACAATCACTAACAACTAGTAAAGTTTGATTCTGTGATTACACCTATAGGAACTCTATATTAACATATATTCATAGGACAAAGAGTCCATATTTTAGTTACCACATTATATGTAAATATATTTCCTCATTTTCAAAGACCTGTCCAAAAGAAGTTGGCGGGACAGGCAGATTAAATTGTAAAAAGAAAAAAAACATTCAAATTTTAAAAGAAAACTTTAACCACTGTCTTATTCATTTTATTATAGTGAGTTAAAGTGTATTGTGTTGATGTACCATCATCTTCATTTCACCCCTAGACACTAGATACATCATACACCAGCCACTAGAATCAAAATACGGACTGTGTGAGATCTAGGGAGGTAGCGTTAGGTTCCCTGATCAATATATCATCATCATCATCATTCCTTTTATAGACAGGGACCTACATGTGCTTGACCTCACACAGTTAACACAGACACAACTATCTTTCTTGTTAGGTATAACATCTTAACCTCCCCAGCAAAAATTACATTTGCTACAGAGGCAAAACCCATCTTTACAAAACAAGAAACCCTCCTGAACCCCAAACAGAAACTGAACTACCAAGGATATAAGATACTTAGAAATGATAGACCGGAGGGAAGAGGGGGGGGGGGTGTGGCCTGTCTAGTACATGAAGACTACACAATAATAAATTGGGAACAATTCAACACACAAAATGTTGAAGGAATAAGTGTAATGATAGACAGTGAACCAGGAAAATTAAAAATAATTAATATATATAGTTCCAAGGGCAAGATAACTGATAAGGACATTGACATTATTAACACACAAATAGACAAAAGAACATTATTGGTAGGTGACCTAAATGCACACCATGAGCCATGGGGTAATAACGGCAATGATCCAGGAGGAAAAAAGCTGTTGGACAACATTGAAAGTGCTGAGCTAATCATACTAAATTGTGGCTCAGTGACAATGATTAACCCATGCAACAATGGAGGAGATACAGCAATAGACATAAGTATTATTATACCAAACCTAGCCTCTGCTAAATGGGAAGTGCTGAATGACTCAAGCTCAGACCACTCACCCATAGAAATAAACCTAAATGACAAATACAGAACTAGTCCAAGAAGCGCCAAACCTACATTCAACTTCAAAAAAGCAAACTGGGAGTCCTTCCAATTGGAACTAAGTAAATTAAGCATAGAACAAATTGAGTCTAACAGTGTAGATATATCTGCAGACAAACTAACAAATGAGATTTTTAAAATAGCAATACAATATATACCAAGCAGGAATATGCCTGATCACTTAAAACCAACACAAAAAAGTAAAGATAGGGAAAGAAACAAAGATAAAAATCCAGTACCATGGTGGACATACAGATGCCCAGAACAACTGAAATTGAGAGAAAGGGCCCTTATAAAGTATAGAAAAACCACAACTGAAGAGATTACACAAACTATAAAAAAAATAAGAAATGAAACAAATAAAATAATATTCAGAGCTAACGAAAAGAGTTGGAGAACATTCTGTCAACATTAAATCATAGGTCACAAGTAACTACAGTTTGGAGAAAACTAAAACCGATTAAAGGAGGAAACAACAAGAAATTCAACATTCCAACATTTAAAATCCCAGAGAGTGCTGAAACAGATAGAGAAAAAGCTAACATACTAGCTAAATACTTCTATCAGGTTAGTTCAATTGACAGTCTAGATAAGGCAGAAATTAATAAGCGAAAAATACTGTTAAAAAATTAAAAGAAGAAAATACGGACAGCACACAGGACGCTGATTATTTAAATGCAGATGTTGCAGTAGATAAAATAGAAAGAACAGGAAAAACAAATACCACCTCTGTCTGGTCAAGACATTCTGAGCTATGAAATCTCAACAGGTACCAAACACAACCCTAATGGTGATTGCGTCCCTCTACAACAAAATCTGGCACACGGGGAAAAATACCATGTTCATGGAAGACAGCAGTAGTCATTACAACACCAAAGCCAGATAAGGAAACACATGATGTCAGTTCATACAGGCCAACATATCGTTAACATCACATCTAGGAAAAATCCTAGAAACAATAGTTAACAGCAGACTAAAATTTCAATTAGAAAAGGATAATTTGTTCAGTCGAACGGAGGCAGGCCTTAGAAGCTATCATAGTACAATAGAGCAACTGTTGAAGCTGGAGCATGATTTTAAAAGGGGCTTCAAAAAGAATGACAAGACGGTAGCAATATTCCTTGATGTAGCAAGAGTATATGATGAATGTTGGAAGGGTGCACTATATAAGATCAGGAAACTAGGTATAGTAGGTAGAACTTATAACTATCTAGAAAGCTTCCTGCAGAACAGATATTTCACAGTACAAATAAACAATGATAGATCTGATATTTATGAACAACAGAATGGAATCCCCCAGGGATCAGTAATATCACCATCAATATCCACGATTATGGTCAACGGCCTAGGAGACGAGTTTAAAGACTTAAAAAACAACTTATCCCAGTTTGCAGATGATGCTGCGATATGGATAATGGGAAGAAATCTCCCATTCCTCTATAAAACAGTACAAAAACAAATAGATAAAGTATCCGACTGGTTGCACAAGTGGGGATTTAATCTAAACGATGAAAAAGCCGTAGGAATGATCTTCAGAGGCGGACGTGTAATTAAAAACAATATAATTGATATTAACATTAATGAGCAAAAAGTATGCACAGCAAAATCCACTAGATTACTGGGTTGATACTAGACCAGCAACTAGACTGGAACAACACATAGACCTATTAGTACAAAATAGTAGGGGACTTATTAACATGTTAAAATATGAAAGGAAGTGGTTGGGAAGCCTGCAATAATACAATGATCACCTTCTATAAATCATTTATTAGGGGCAAAAGTGACGATGCCAGTGTTGTCTTTGCATCTGCCGCTCCAAGCAATAAGAAAAGACTAGACACAGTCCAAAACCTGGCACTGCCAATAATAGCAGGTGCTTCAAGCGGAACATCAGCACAGGCGTTAGATGTAGCGCAAAGCATTATACCCCTGGAGCTAAGGAGAAAAGAGCTGAGATTCAACTACTGGGCAAAACTGGCCAAAGATCCAACTCACCCAGCACACAAAACCTTTGATAGGGTAACCAATACATAGGCCACATTCCACTAGACCATAATAGATACCCGTCATGGTGGAAAACAATAGAAGAAGTGGATCATCACCCAAACCTATTTAACATGATAAACAGTAGTGCTCAGTATAAAGCAAAGATCCCACAATGGAAACTAAAAGTGCCAGAAACTGACTCTCACCTAGCAAAGGTCATAAGCAAATCTAAAGACAAAATCTCAACAAAAATTAAAGCACTAGGGCATATAGAACAATATATAAATAATAGCCTAACTATATATACAGATGGGTCAAAAGATGAAGAAGGACAACTAGGAGCAGGAATAGCAATACCACAATTGAAAATATATAAAAGATATAAAGTAACAGGTAACACATCCATCTTTACAGCAGAACTAGTGGCAATCCTAAAAGCTTTAGAAATAGTTGCAGAAAATCCACCAAATAAAGCAACCATTCTCACAGATTCCCTTTAATCAGTACTATCTATCAGAAACAGAAACGAATGTAGCAGACCAGATAATATAGAGGAACTACTACAAGTCAATATATATCTACACAATGCAGGATGCAGCGTCACACTAACATGGATACCAGCACATGCTGGGATAGCAGGAAATGAGCTTGCAGACAAAGACGCCAAAGGAGGAAGTACTAGTTATATCAAAATTGAAGTAGGCTTAGGGAAGTTTGAAATTAAGAGCTTAATTGCTCAAGCAATAATTAAAGAGTGGATAATAGCATGGGACCAAAGTAAATAAAAAATATTTAAAAAATATATTTTAAACACTCGCTTTAGGAAGACAGGTAACGATCTTATAGGCATGGCCATTAACAGACAATGCAGCACATGGTCACTAACAGACAATGCAGTACATGGTCACTAACAGACAATGCAGTACATTACATTTTTTATCTTTTCGCACCATATGGAGCATGGATCCGCCATTGTAGCTGGTCCCCTCGCAGGAAGTCTGCACCAAGCAATCACCTGCTCGTGCAGTGGTCGTTTCTGTATCAATCCATTTTACGCAATTAGGTTGCCAAACCAATACACAACCTCATGTTAGCCGCCTGGTACGACATGCATGGTGGAGCCTTGTTTATATTCTTTCTTTGTCTCATCAGATACCCCGGGAACTACATCGAACGATGCTTGTAATTATTACGATTAAAACAAAATCGTCGAATGTAACAGAAATACATGACCTTGGGTAAATAAAGTGACGATAAAGCGGATAGATTATAAAATTGTGTAGGAAAAACACCCATCTAGACGTTCATGCATTTAGAACTTTGAGATATTGCGTGATACTGTAGTGTAAATATACACAAGTATTTGACAATCCATTGGCAACATCGTGTAAACGGGCGCTAATAAGTATCATACATTTGCTAGGACAAATAGCAAATTGAGATCTGTAACTGTAACAATAAGTAGGGCAGACATTTTAGTTCCAACATGTGACACACATCAGTGAGTGTTTTCTCTTATTTTTATAGTTTCATGTTTTCCACATAATTCTCACTTTCTGTCCCTACTGTTTTTTGTTTGTCTGTCCCTGATGAAGGCGATGTAGCCGCAACGTAGGTTTTGTCTTGTCCTTTCTCCTAGTAAGATGTAGTTACATTTTTTTTCAGTCTACCGTAATAAAACATAAAGCAGATGCCACCGTAGAGTAGGGAAGTTCTAGCGACAACAAAATACTAGGTCCCAGCTTTTTTCGGTCATCTAAGTTGACCGGTTCCCTTCATTGCGGTCTTAGTCTTTCCTTACTCAACAGCAGAGTCATGTACCCATTTACAGCTGGGGTAGACTGGGCGGGATGCTACCAGGTTTCGAGCGCAGTAACTTTGGGTGGGGAAGCAAGTGTCATAACCATCCTACGCTCAAACTATAATGCACAAATAGTAAAAATATGCAACGTATAGTTCAAAGAAAAATGAAGAAAATTGCGAACTCATCAAATATGTGACAGTTGTCTTAAATGAATAAGACAGCTGAATGATGAAAACAAAATAAATGACACGAGACAGGAAGAAATAATTTAAACTAAAATATTTAAAAATGTGCATGAGAATGGTTTTGGCAATGTCTGCAGAATGAGAGAAGATCGGCTACCACGATAAATGTTGGAAACCAAGAGGCTGGTATCCAGACTTCCAGGACGACCCAGAGTTCTCTGGAACGACAGCATTAGACAATCTATGAAGGACTGAGGACTAGACTGGAACCAGGTGTCACGGATCTGACTGTTAATTTTATTTTACCAACACGTCCCATTTTTCTCACTCTCTTAATGTTTCTGGTTTCCTCGGCTTTTCCTACGTGGCCCATTATTCCCCTCTCAGACCGCACGCCGCGGTCATACTTCGTTCTGGCCTTCATTATAAATTTACACTTGGCCAGTAGTGGTAGATTGTAACAGCGATTGATCTCGAGCGAGAAATAGTTTCTTTGAAGAAGCGGACCACTAGCGGAAGCAAAGGTGAGACAACTTCTTTTTTGGATCTCAGTACCCACTTTTATCTCCAATTCAAGGGGAGACAAAACTCACGTTCGTTCATTGTGGTTGTGGCCCTTGAACGCCGCAGTGAGAGCGAGAAAAATATTACGTCTTAGCTGGGAAACTTTCTCGCGGTAGTTGTCTTTGATGTAAACTCTAGAATCACTTTTGTCATACCATTGATTACGTTATACGTCGAATATCGGTGGGAACACGCGATGCCAGATGGCCGAATTAGCGTCTCTGGTTGACATAAATCTGATAGGTTTACTCAGTCAAGAACACTCGTAAAATTTCTCCTGCCCGTAGATGACCACATGAGGCAGGCAGACGTTAACACAAAAACTGAATTGTGTTGCCTATTTCTTGTCATCTCGGGGTAAGTAGACATCTTTTATAATATATATATATATATATATATATATATGTATGTATATATATATATATATATATATATATATATATATATATATATATATGTATGTATGTATGTATGTATGTATGTATGTATGTATGTATGTACGTACGTACGTACGTACGTACGTACGTACGTACGTACGTACGTACGTACGTACGTACGTACGTATGTATGTATGTATGTATGTATGTATGTATGTATGTATGTATGTATGTATGTATGTATACCACTCTCGACATATTTCATTCCTTATCAGTATGCTCAATTGTGATGATAATCTTGTAAAAACTGCAGCAATAAACTCGTTAGATAGACATATGAAAAAACGTAAAATAGACCAAGTAGGTGAAGATAGGAATAACTTTGCAAGCTACGAGTTAAACGAAACAAACCATCTAGCTAAAAGATCGAAGGTGAATTGGCCAAGATCATTTTGGGTAGAACTGAATGAAGAATGCGCGCGTGAAGGAGTGAGTGTGAAAGTGGATGACAGTGGCCATTACAGTGTACAATTAGACGTAGATGAAAATGTAAGTCTAACATACAAGTCAGCAAATGCTTTTTATTCTGGATTTAAATCACATAAACTTAACCTAATTCTAAGTGAACTAAAAAGTAAATCGTCACAAGGGAGAATAGTGCGCGAAATGAAATGTGTAAACCACTCATTGTCATCTAGTTTTCTATCTAATGTTAAATTAAGTGATAAAATACTTTCATTTGCTGTGAGATCGAGGTTACAGTTGCTGGAATGCGAAAGTCTTTTACATCTATACTACCCACAGACATACACGAAAATGTGCAAAATATGTAACCACCCATACGAAACAGTGTCACATTTATTGAATGGATGTACCAAATTTCAAACATTATACCAACAAAGGCACAATAGAGCTGTAGACATTATTTATGAGAAACTGAAATCTGCATACAATAATAAAAGTGACATAACAATAAACAAAGAGATAATAGTTAAACCATCACTTTTCGGCAGCAGCAAACGCCTCATTTAAGACTCATGCCGTAAAACCTGATTTAACAATAATCAATCGACAGAACAAAACAGCTTTTATAGTGGAGGCAGCAATACCATATGATGCCCATTTAGATAAATGTTACCAACATAAATTTGATAAGTACTATCCATTGACTGCAGAAATTAACGAACTAGGCTACCGTACGCATGTAATCGTACTGATAATTGGTAGTTTGGGTCATGTGCATGCAAAGTGTGTGAGTGGATTAATGTCGCTAGGGTTGCGGAAATTTGAAGCAAAGGTTTTATGTAAATATGTCAGTATTAGTGCAATTATAGGTTCTTACAGAATATGGAAACTTCGATGTAAAAAACACCCATTTTGAATTGCTGGGATGTTTTCCACACAGTCTACACTCAATTGTGCTCCTCTGTATACTATACCATACGACTATTGTATTTGATGCTATATTTAATATCTCACTCCACTAGCTGTCAAAGTTTTTTTATGGCAAACAAAATTCTGAAAAAACCTCCATGTAAAAACAACCATATTGCTCTACTTGAATAGTATTCCTCACACATTTTGTAAATTTCAATAATTCTCATTTTTGGCAGGGTATACCATATCATTATATGCCAATGTCTTTTAGAAAGCTTAAAAATTTTTTATGTATGTGTAACACAAAGGTTCGATGTAAAAACACCCACATATAACTACTTGAGACGTCTTCAACACTTTATGTAAATTCTAATGATTCTCCTATATGCCATGTTGTATCTATTATATCATGTCTGTACATATTAATGTATTTTATGGAGAATAAAGATTCTGATATGTATGTATGTATGTATGTGTGTGTGTGTGTGTGTGTGTGTGTGTGTGTGTGTGTGTGTATGTGTGTGTATGTGTGTATGTGTGTATGTATGTATGTGTGTATGTATGTATGTATGTATGTATGTATGTATGTATGTATGTATGTATGTATGTATGTATGTATGTATGTATGTATGTATGTATGTATGTATGTATGTATGTATGTATGTATGTATGTATGTATGTATGTACGTGTACGTGTACGTGTACGTGTACGTGTACGTGTACGTGTACGTGTACGTGTACGTGTACGTGTACGTGTACGTGTACGTGTACGTGTACGTGTACGTGTACGTGTACGTGTACGTGTACGTATACGTATACGTATACGTATACGTATACGTATACGTATACGTATACGTATACGTATACGTATACGTATACATATACATATACATATACATATACATATACATATACATATACATATACATATACATATACATATACATATACATATATATATATATATATGTATATGTATATATATATATGTATATATGTATATATAAATATATATAAATATATATATAAATATATATATATATATATATATATTTATATATATATTTATATATATATTTATATATATATTTATATATACATATATTCATGTTAGCTTTTATATATACAGGATAGGAGTGTGACTTGAATTATTTAGGTGATTTCTCCCGGTAATTAATTCAAGGATAATGTAGCGCCGTCTACCGCCTTAGTTAACGAGCGATTAAGCAGTCAGGTGTCAGCGTTATTGTTTACAATGGGTTAATGGTAAACTTACGATAACAGATACTTACTAGGCGTAGAAGCAGAGTATTCCGTTCAGTGCTTACTATGGGTTAAGAGTAGGCTAAAATAACAGTCATTACTGTAAGGAAATGTCAGCGGTGTAAGTTATTTACTTAAAACGGAATAGTGGCTGGAGGGCGATATAACACTGAATTATAAGAGATAGTCACTTATTACTTTCTGATAGAAACTTCTAGTGGTTGTGTGGAATCATTATATGCCTACGTTTGTAGTTAGACACCAGTTTGTAACTTTCACGGCAGTCCAGAAAGCAGCCTTATATTTCAGTCACAACTGTAAAATATAGCAATAACATTGCATTTTCCATGTATTCAATTTTAGGAGGTTATTACTTTTTTCCCTTTTTGTATATCGACCCCAAGGGGTGTCTACCATTTATTATGTAATGTCAAATGCTGTATTTTTATGTAAATTCACTTAATGTGGTAAGATGAATAGCATATCCACTCAGCTGGAACTACAGGGTTAGATATCCCTTATGTTGAGTTGGAAGAGGACGGAGTAGATTTTGCTGTCAGAACATTTACTGACAGGTACATGTGTGTACAAAATATATTAGCCTATGCAGGCGTATGCTGATAATTGATAGAGTGGAAGTAACAAGAGGGCGACTCACACGGATAAAGACAGCCGAGACTATCATAGCAATGACAACCATAATTATAGATCCCATAGTGGAGCATAACTGTTTATTATAACGTTATTGTAATTGTATTATTTGCTTGATGTAAAAGTCGTTTCTTTTGGGTCTCAGTTTCAGGGCACCTCATTGCTATCGCAAGATTTCAGTCAGGCGAAAAACGTCACATTCTCTTCGATCTCGCGGTCTCTGAAAGCAATTAGCACCACGAGTTGTAACCCCCTACCTGAAATACAACAATTTGTCAACGCCCATCCCTCTAATGGGAAATAAGCTCACGCGGTGTTTAAAGAGCCAAAGCAAAATCTGAAATTGAATTTGGCAGTAGTGGTTTCCTATTCGCCTCTTGATCACCAGTCAGAGCATAGTGGCTTCCAAAATATCTATCAGCGCAGTGCCTTCAGCAGAATTTAAAACACCGGACTGTGTGCTTAAACGGAGCACTCAGTCACAATTAAAGTCAAGCCAGCCAAAACCGGATTTAATACCAGTACGCAGGCCTAAATTTCTCAAGCGCTGGATAATAGCGCCGTGGACCGTTTGTCCTAACGGAACCTCGTCTTGTGTGTGTTTCTTGTCATTCAATACCCCGCACGTATTAGCGGTCAGCCAGAAATAGACAAAGTATCTACAACATATCTCGTGATTAGGGCGTAACCACCAGTGCATGGATAATGCCTACAGTGTATTTATAGTGAAAATTCATCACCTATAA
The DNA here is from genome assembly GCA_024509875.1 of Oreohelix idahoensis. NCBI lineage: Eukaryota > Metazoa > Mollusca > Gastropoda > Stylommatophora > Oreohelicidae > Oreohelix > Oreohelix idahoensis. The sequence goes on along the minus strand of JAMPIV010018901.1, from coordinate 177,442 downwards.
GAGGATATATATTCATAAAGACACTAACTGGAGTATTGATCGTGGTTCCCCAAAACCGGAAGGATTGTGAACTTTATTTATTTTCTCACGTGTTCTACAGCGGGTTTTGTGTTGGTGAACTGTTTTGTCCATTGGTGTTTAATTGGATTTGTTAACTGTTGTGAATATTGATGACTTTATTATGTTGTTGTGCTGATATACTTATTTGCATATGTTTTCTTCTTTCAAGAACCTTTAATAAATTGTACGCATTTATTAACGCGCTGTTCACGAGCTTTCATCCATACTTAATATTACAAGCTCTTACTATCGTCTCTGTTTTTGACAAGAGAAAGGAGAGAGAGCGGGTGGTGCTTAGACTATATAAGTGTGTTGAGGCTTGGAAAGAGAGATAGCTTTAATGAATCCTCTTCCAGGTTGGTCTCAAGTTCACCCTATTTACACATTATCTGTGTGTAATCTATAATTTTGTCAGTCCACTCTCATTGTCGAGTTCACTACAACTGTCTAACTCGACAAATACACTAATACTTTAACTCAACCACGAAACCAGGCCAGGAGGAAGACAGCCGATAGGATAGTATGGCGCTCTCTCTGGCAAATCTTTACACCCAGGGTAGAAGAGGAACGACTTAGTATGTAAGAAAGCATAAGAATACATTATTTGCATCAGAAGCTGACAGAGATAAATAATAAAACAACTTTAATATACTAACAAAAGTAAAGCATAGTATGAACAAAGTCAAGAGACTATGTTGTAATCCACATATTACTAAGTCTCTTATCCATCACATTAGTCTCATCTTTTTCAACAAAAGTTGCAATCTTTTTCATAGCGCATTTTGTTTTTGGTATGGAAACAAAAGTTGCAATCTATTTCATAGCGCATTTTGTTTTTGGTATGGAAACAAAAGTTCGCGCCTTTTGACATAACGCGCAATTTCTTCTCATCCTTAATAATGTTTGATGTTTCATTTTGGACACAGTTTCTTGAATTTTCCCCATTTGTAATGGTGAGCAATAATTAGTATCATATATTTATCAACAGATTTCTTTACATTTACAGTAACTCGGCCGACTTGGTCGTTCAAGTCGATACTACCTTAAATAATATTTCGGAGGCGGAATAAGAAAAAAGCTTATTTTGAATATTTTGGATCGGTTATTAATACGTACCAAGTTAAGATTTTTTTAAGTACGCATATTTACAAAACACGTTGTGATCAAGCAACTGCTTATTAATTAGCCAAATGTTATTCCTTTCGCTTTTTTCCCTTTCCTCCATGCCAAAAGTCAGGAAAAGACATCGACTGATGATATAGACCTGAAATCCAACATCATTTCAACAATATATAAGGAAAGCAGCAAGTCTCGCTTGGGATTCCAGGAAAGGAAGAAACAAGACTGGATAACACCAGAAACATTAAATACCATAGCGATGAGAAAGGAAATGAAAAGAAAGAAAACAGAAGCGAAGTCCCCCAGGTTAAAGCAACTATTTAGCGAACAGTACAGTCAGCTGGACAAAGAAGTTAAACGCCAAACCCGAGCCAACAAAAGGAATTTCCTAGACGATCTTGCAAGACAGGCAGAAGAGGCAGCACTGAGAAATAAACAAAGCACAGTATACAAAATAACTAAAACCATCAGCGGAAAACGAGGTGCAAACAATATTACATTAGTAAGAGATAAGCAAGGAAATCTCATCAGGACAGCAAAGGGACAGGAAACAAGATGGGCAGAGCATTTCAGAGAAACTCTGAACAAGGAACCACCAGAGACACAGTTAAATGTTCCTGACATTCCACGAAAGGAAGAAATCATCACGGCAATCAAAGGGTTAAAGAATGGAAAAACTCCCGGCCACGATAACTTAAATGCAGAGGTATTAAAGACAGACCCTGAGCTAGCAGCAGAACTATTAGAACCACTATTAGCACAAGTCTGGAAAACAGGGACAACACCAACGGAGTGGAACAAAGGAATAATTGTCAAATTTCCCAAGAAGGGAGACCTCGCAGACTGCAATAATTGGAGAGGAATCACTCTTCTCTCAGTTCCCAGCAAAATATTAGGCAAGATAATTATACAGAGAATCTCAAAAGCAGTAGATCACAAACTGAGGAAAGAACAAGCAGGATTCAGAAAAAACAGAAGATGTGTAGATCAAATATTTACCCTCAGGAACATTATAGAGCAGTGCTCAGAATGGCAGAGTCAGCTGTACATTAATTTCGTTGAGTTTGAAAATGCTTTTGACAGTATACATAGGGACAGTCTATGGAAAATACTGAGGGCTTATGGAATTTCAATCATAAAAAGCCTCTATGCCAACTTTACGTGTAGCGTTGGGCAGAGCGACCTAACCAATGAGGTGAAGACAGGAGTACGACAGGGATGCCCCTTATCAACCACTCTATTTTTAACAGTCATAGACTGGGTGATGCGCCAGACAACAGAGGGCAGTCCAAGAGGAATAAGATGGACTACATTTTCTACATTGGAAGATCTGGTATATGCAGATGACATTGCACTACTAGCACATTCACATCAACACATCCAGGAAAAAACGGATAGACTTAATAAGTATAGCCAGCAGGTGGGCTTGAACATCAATTTAAAGAAGACAGAGGTCATGACGCTCAATGTGAGCAACCCTGAGCCCATATCAGTAAGGAATCAGCAACTGGAACAGACAGACACCTTCACATACCTAGGATGCATAATAAAACAAGATGGCGGAGCAAGCAAAGACATCAACAACAGAATGAACAAAGCAAGAACAGCCTTTTTTAGTCTAAACATCTGGAAGTCCTCTCAGTACAGCACGAACACAAAATTAAGACTATATGAGAGTTGTGTACTTTCTGTGCTTCTCTGTGGTACGAAATACTGGAGAGTAACAGAGAAGGAAATGTCGAAATTGACCTCTTTCCACACAACCTGCCTAAGAATAATTTTCCGAATCTTTTGGCCGAATACCATCACCAACCAAGAACTGCTTACTCGGAGCAAGCAAGAGGACATGCACACCATCATGACTTGCAGACGCTGGAATTGGGTTGGCCATGTCCTCAGAAGAGACCCCGATGCCATCACAAGAACAGCTATGCTATGGACACCGGAAGGAAAACGAAAGAGAGGGCGACCGAAAACGACTTGGCGGACGACTGTGGAGGCTGAGATGCAAAGAATGAACCAGAGTTGGGGCAATGTACGAAGGATGGCCACCGACCGAGCAAAGTGGAATCAATGTGTTGTTGCCCTACAAGACGCCACCAGGCGTAATGGCCACTGACTGATTTGACGGTCGGCGGCTAAGGATATAAGAAGAAGAAGTTAAGTAAGTAGTTTTTTTTGTTTTGTTTTTTTTTTAAATTTTTTTTAACGTACGCTCACGATTACTCGAGGCGAAATCTCAGGTTATTATATCTAACCTGAGACTGATTTTCCGTGAGCATCCTATTTTCCCTGTACGCTGACAGGTGTCCTCTCGCCATTCAGACAGATACTCGCCGTCTTCGGAGAGTACCCATTAGAGCTGGGTCGGCTCAGGAGCCGTTCAGGTTATTCCAGTCCCTGGTCGACGACACTCCTTCAAAGGTCATCGCCAGGGCTCGAATTAATCTAGTCCAAAACCCGGTCGACGACACCGATTCAAATGTCCTCGCCCGGGCTTGAACCTGGATCACCCGATCGCCAGTGCAGTGTGGTAACCATTACACCAGCGCGGCTCCCAAGTAAGTAGTTATTTAAGTGAATGAAAAAAAACAGCACTTCCATAGTTACAATAGAAATAGAATCAGATGTTTAAATGTATTCATGAAAAAGTATAAGGGTTCAAATTAAACTCTGCAATAATCAGTCAGTAGAAGAGTTTGAGTAGCGAAAACATTTCTTAACGGTAAAAGGTAAAGGTGGTCCCATAACAGATACATCCGTAAGGGAGTGAATTGTAGAGACATCACTATACCAGATCTAGTATCGAGATGTGGGATGACTTTTCCTTCCTCGCTGACTACAAATGAACAACGTACTGAAAGAGCAACAGATAGCACGAATGAAATACGGAATAAATTGAACGATGAGTTAATAAGAGTTTTAACTGATTATCCTAATGGGATTACAAGAAACAAAACAAATTTAACAAATAACTACGTACCTTGAATGGGGTAGGCCAGCAGAGAGCTCAGACACATTCCTGAGATGCAAATGATAAAGCTGTGCAGCGCCCTCATTATTGACTGGATGAAAATTAAAATGTCTTGGAAGCACTGTTTCTTCTATTGGTCAGTTTAAATCTAATCCCACACTTTCGTCTTCCCTCTTTGCTACTGTTGTCCACAGGTTGACTTGAAACGCCCAACAGAATCCTTCATACACTGGGGTATATCAGTTCTTCCACTATCAACTTAACAACTCAATGAAATATAAATATCGGCAGTGTAAGTTAGGAACTGATCATATGCGTTGATACTTTACTTTGACTTAGTGTACTCCACATAAACATTCGAAATGCGTGTCAAAACGCCAAAATAGTCTTTATATTTGTCACGTGAAGTCTTTTCTCTTTTCTGGATGCTATTACGCAAATCAGCAACTTTCGTTTGACGTTAAAAATACTACTAACTCTATTCAAGATCCGGGCAGGCTGGCTGAGATAAATTAAAGTCCAGTTTGGAGACTTTCTTTCGTGTAAAAAAGGGACACCTCTGAAAGATCAACAAATAAAAGGTTAGACAACAACTTAATTGAAACAACACATGCAAAGTTTGCCAACTGAGGCTACATCAAAAGAAGAAATCCTTAACAGCATCACTGTACTGTAGACCCGTGGATGGTAGCCATCATTTTATACGATCTCAAGAGTACGTCTATCTCTAACTAACACTATTCATTATCATTACCAGCATCATCATCCTTTTCTTCATCAACGTCATCATTACCGCTGTTTGCCCCTTATGAAGCAGGGAGCCAACACTGCAACATGGTCCTCTTGTAGAAAGCTTACACCAAAGCATTCATGTGCTCTTCCAGAAGTAGTTCCTGCATCAATTTGTTATACATGATGAGGTTGCTAGCCTCATGCGCTGTGACGGTATTGCCTCCCCTGCTTTGCAGTAGTGATCCAACAGTGGCTAAAACTCAAGAGTATCTATTATAGGCTTCAATGGAGAGTATCTTTGCACAAGATTACTCTTGGCAAAAATGTAGAAAGAAGAGTAGTAAAGCTTCTATCACATGGGAGTCTTCACAAGAAATTCAGGTAAGCGAAATCAATGCTGGCTGTTGCTGAGCACGTTAATTCTGTAATCTGCCGACAACTTTTGTGAAGGATTTAAGCACTTTTTAAGTTCAGCTCGTTTAAGCCTCCACCCCTGATTTGCTCAGTGGAATTATATTATTCTAGTATAGCTCTGTTTAGAGTATGTGTAGTTATTTGACTGAGACAAACATGCGGTAACTTTAAAATGATTAAATCGAATTTAAGTTTGTAACATTACAAATAACAAAATTTAATAATCACTTTAAGTTTAACAGTTTAAAAGAAAGGAATAATAGTTAATTACAAAATAAAGCGAACACGGGCGGGCGAATTAACATAATTCAGTCCTACCGAACAAAGCACCAGGAGCATCTCCAAACTTAAAGGCGTAAGGAAGCACCGCGTGCCTTTTAAATTTAATCAGAACTGACAGAGTGGAGAATAGATCGTCTTGTCCCGTTTGTGTATAGATATAGTAGTAGCATTTTTTAAATAAATGTTTCTTGTATTCTTCCCAGACGTGATCACAAGGGCGGATGTCACCGATTTTATTTGTAAACGGGCACTCGCCAGAGAGTATTGGAGGACAATAAATTTTTAACACTGGACTTACCAAACTCAGATTTATATTTTTACCAGTCACTGTAGTGAACATTATTTTATGCCGACACCTGACAGTCGTAGATCAAGGGCAGTATACCTCTCGAAATACCTAAGCTGTGCAGAATCGGCTCTTTTAACACTGAGTTGGCCGATAGAAGAACCATCATCATCATATGAACATTATTTTTAGCAATCAGATAATTCCGAATACTGGAAGTATTTTTCCGTTAAAGAGTGAACCTCGAGAACTCTCACAGTTTTAACTATTTGTTGTAACTCATATCTAGGAGAAGAACCATAATAGACGTTCACCTCACTAGCTAATTTCTGGGGACGGACTGGGGCCAATTTGGATCTACGACAACTGGAGTGACAGAATATTAAGTGAAAATAGATAATATATGTCGCGAGAGGTTCAGATGTTATAGAAAATAAGAAGATATCCTGGACATACAAGTGTATCAGATGATACTATGATAGTGTCAGATAAGAGTCTGGTCTTATTAGTAATACCCCCTTCTCTGAAAAAAAGTATGGGAGTATAGACAAGAAAGGTATGGTCAAGCTGTGTAAGTTCCCAGAGCAGATGGTGATGTAGTACTCTGAGTCTCTATCTGCTACCTCTCCTGATCCACTTCTGTGATTATGGTAGATAATATTGTTTGTGACTCTGCTAGGGGAAATTATTTAATGAAAATTTACCAACATTGAATAAAAACTTTACTTAAAGAAATTAAGTAAGGCTGCTGGTAAATATTTACAATTTATTTATACATGTAATCTTTTCTGAACTCCGCCTATGCCGGTCCCAAGCCCGGATGAAAAAGGAGGAGGGCGGCCTGCATGGAGGCCGTAAGGAGGCAGCCCCTCCACCATGCAAAGGCACAACAGGACAATCACCTGTTTGTTTTAAATCATGATTACGCGAACTACAAGAGAGAAAACCGGACTGATTCTAAAGGCGACGAACTGGAACGGACTACGGACTACAACATTAGACAAACTTTGAAGGACCGAGGACTAGAATGGAACCAGGCCAGGAAGAAGACAGCTGATAGAATGGTCTGGCGCTCTCTCTTCCAAACCTCTACACCTCACGGTAGAAGGGGAACGACTAAGTAAGTAAGTAAGTAAGTAATCTTTTCTGTTTGAAAAGTTTTTTTAAAATCAAATATTTTACAAAAGTAAATAAATAAGAACAGCTCAACACATGTCTTTCACTTGTGTTAAGATGTCTATCATTTTGTAGACAGTTTAGCTTGCTTGATCTTTCACTGAAGAATTACTAGTGTTATTAGTACACTTTAATTGAAGCTCTATACTGTTCTGTTCATCACGAACTGGATGCGTTTATTTTGGTGAACAGGCATACGCTACACAGTTGCCTTGAGAGCAACTTAACTGAGTCACTGCAGATGGCTCCCTCTGATGCTGGAGAGAATCTTCAGATGAAAACCTTCCAACTGTTACACACGATATGGCTGGCCCTCTACATAGACTGGCACTGCATTCGTTGCACTTTCAGTAAGAGAAGCCTCTTCTTATTTGTTGTAGGCTTTAAGTGACACCTGAAACGAAGTCAAACGCAATCACTGTATTTGCCGGCGAGGGACACTTGTCTCTGTACAAGAAAATAGAATACTCACGTAAAAATCAATGTCAGGTTAGACATTAAAAAAATAATAACCTGAGATTTCGCCTCGAGTATTAGCGGGCGTACGAAAAAAACCCCCCCAAAAAAACTGTATTTGCCTATCAATATCCCTCTATGAAACAGATGGGGACGATAGATAGTTTCAGACTAGCGTGCTAGCAGATGCACAAAGTATTGTATAGTAGCAACAATCATTTTAGTTCAATGTGATCATAATTTTCTTCTACCTTCTTAATTATCATTCGTTTATCATGATTCGCCTCCATACAATAATTTGGTTGCGAATAAAACTACTAAGTACTAGGTCAAATTATACAGTACTTCAATCCCTTTCATCCTTCCTTATGTTCCTGGTAGGTGTCTCATTCCATTCAAGAAATACTTCTTTAAATACAGTTCTAAACTCATAGAGACACTTTGCCATCATTCTCAATATTTTAAATATTTCCGAAGGCAGGCTTTGCCTCTAGAATTACACATGAGCCTGTTAGTTTCACCAGATACACTGTCCCTTCTAACACATCTATACACGTCTTATCGCACAAATGGATTAATCATAATCAATAGAATTATACACACACACACACCTTAGTGGTTGATTAAGGTCTGCTAACAGGTACAGAAGACAAACACTTGCATTAACATATGCTCCTTTTGTGCCGCTATCTCTGTATTCAAATAATAGTGACTGACCCGAGATTGTTATAATAATAATAATAATAGCCCCTTCAGTCATAACTGACTATGGGAATGCGCCCCTGAGGTGGCAGCCCTCAGCTGCTTATTTTCCTGGTGCTCCTTTCGACGTTTTCTCCTCACCTCTGCTTCTTGTGTGAGCCTCTCTTCGCCCAATCTGAGGTGGTGCCGTAAATAGCATCGCCACTTAGTGCGATCGGCAGCTTCATCCTCCCATGTTGCTGGATCCATGTCCAGTGCAGACCCGAGATTGTTAGGCAAGTCTATTTATAGTGTGACCTCGGACGTACGAGATGGGAACCCCGAGGAATGTTATAACGATCAGAAAATATGGGTACCTTTTTGCCTATCGTTCAATGTAGGAAAACTACTTTTTTAATTATCTCCGTTATTCCTGGTGCGATTTTATTTCCCTAAAGCTTAAGTTATACTTGTAATTAGGCATTATATATCTATGTAATAATATTTTAGTTTCCAAATTGCATTTTACGGTATGCATAATTTAAACTGCTAAATTTAGGACAACCTGAAGCTTCGAATACATTCAACCCAAAATTTCTCCCGTCCTATATTAGTATTAGTAAAAGTATTATTACTTACGGGTAGAGTAACATCCTTAATATTGGTTTGGTACCCTCTTTCAAGTGGTACTTTTTCCAAAATGTCGTACTAAAATTCCGAAGTTAATCAGGTTACAAAGACTGGGCCTTGCCATCTTTATTTTCCCACCGGTAGTAAATACAAGACCAAAAAAACGTTTTCATTGGTTAGTGTATCATATCTTTATACAATGTATGGCGCGCGGTATGGTCAGAATTATTTAGAATTCGTGATGTGAGACAGACGTCATTTCACGACAATATATTCATGGAGTAATTCTATTACCAAGGGATACTACAGTCCTACCATACCAGGCAATTAGGTAAGAGTGTGAGAGTGGCCATTGCTTGAAAGAGTGTGCGAGTATTTTTCTTGTTTGGGTGAAAACTATCCATATATCTGATTGGTCTAAAAAGTGTGTTTATTTTACTGGGTCTCATAGAGTACCACTACTGTTCATTCTGTAATACAGTGCTAACCTTCAACCTTTGGGTTAACAATTTTAGGTTTTTTTCTCCATTCAGGGATGGATGCACTTTTTCTGCCTTATTTCATTTGCATGTAAATGACTCGTTGATCTTTTCCTTTAGATATTTTGATGTTGTCGAGTTTAAATGATAATAAACTACAAAGAAACTTACCTGTGTGTATTGGTCAGACCCATACCCATTTACCCGTAGTTTTTTCACATTTATGTGTCTTGTTATCACATAGCTCTGTGTGTGTGTGTGTGTGTGTGTGTGTGTGTGTGTGTGTGTGTGTGTGTGTGTGTGTGTGTGTGTGTGTGTGTGTGTGTGTGTGTGTGCAGAGAAACTTATCTATCCTTTATAGGGAGGGAAAAGCTGTCTTGCAACAAAGTACAGTCCTACGGATAGGCTGGAAGAGATAACCTAATCACTCCAGAGACATATCTTTTCCTCAATCTACCACCTGTGAAGAATCTATTTTTTATACTTTCTCGCGTATCTGTCGACATCCACTCTACTCAAACGGGCCAATAAAACAATTAACCTTCCGTACGACAACGTTTATCGCTAGACGAACATACCTTCACATTTGCTGTTAGACGGAAATACCTCCATATTTACCGCTAGACGGATATACCTTCCTATTTACCGCTAGATGGATATACCTTCCCATTTACCGCTAGACGGATATACCTTCACATATTCCACTAGACGGATGTACCTTCACATTTACCGCTAGACGGATATACCTTCACATTTACCGCTAGGCGGATATACCTTCACATTTTCCGCTAGACGGATATACCTTCACATCTACCGCTAGACGGATATACCTCCACATTTACCGCTAGACGGATATACCTTCACATTTACCACTAGACGGATATACCTTCACATTTACCGCTAGACGGATATACCTTCACAGTTTCCACTAGACGGGTACCTTCACATTTACCGTTAGACGGATATACCTTCACATTTACCGCTAGACGGATATACCTTCACAGTTTCCACTAGACGGGTACCTTCACATTTACCGCTAGACGGATATACCTTCAAATGTTCCGCAAGTCGAAAATTCATTCACATATATCGTTAGACGGATACACCTACACATATACCGTTAGACGAATATACCTTCATATCTACCGTTAGACGGATATATTACATTCATATCTACCGCTAGACGACAAAACTTTGATGTCTACAGCTAGACGGATGTACCACCACATCTACCGCTAGATCGATGTGCCTTCACATCTACCGCTAGTTGATGTGCCTTCACATCTGCCGCTAGACGAAACTACATTGATGTCTATAGCTAAACAGCTGTACCTACACATCTACCACTAGATCGATGTGCCTTCACATTAACCACTAGATCGATGTGCCTTCACATCTACCGCTAGACGAAACTACATTGAAATCTACCGCTAGGCGAAAATTCATTCACATCTATCGTTAGATTGATATACCTTCACATCTACCGCTAGACGGAGATACCTCAACATTTACAGCTCAACTTAGTATATTCACATCCAACGCCAGCCGTATAATTAGTTTTATCATATTTCCCACAATCCCACACAAATACAATCGTCAAATTACTAGAAAATTAACTCGTGAAACTGTTTATTCTTTAAAAAAAATGGTCAGAATGAATCCTCCCACTCAAAGAAATTAAGTTTATTCTTTTTAGTTCCTTTTCTTTGTCGTACTCGTCATCATCACCATGTTTTTCTTCTATCAATACCAGATGTTGATCGTCTGTTTCCATCTCTAGGCATATGTTCGCCTCTGATTTACAACTAGATGTGAATTCGTCTAAATATGTAGGATCATCCTTCCATCAAATACCATAATTCCCGCAGTAAGTATGTCGGTCGGTCGGTCATATCATGCACACCGTCATTTGCGCACTTTTTTTATTTTCGAGAGAGTACATTAGCTTTCAACCACAGCAAAGGGGTGCAACTGTGGTTGAAAGTTAGACAATAATTGTATTTTTTCTCTTATATGTACTCTGTCGAAAATAGAAAAGTGCGCAAATGACGGTGTGCATGAACAGTTTGATTATGGAAAGTCAAGATTTTAAAAGGTGCACGAACAGTTACGAGACATGTTGTTATAAAAGAAATGTTAGTTATTTAGTCAATTTCCGGTCCATTAGATCATTATCACTGTTTCACGTGTCATTTAGGACGGTTACTCCATGTCTTCATATTTAATACATCCATATAATGTTCACTACAAATATCTAATTATGGTCGCCAGCAATGAAATGACCACAGTAGTAATAGTACCGTCTGTAATACATGTAACAGAAACAATACACTATAATTAAAAACCTGTCAATTTTGACGGGATATTGCTAGTTATAAAGTAATTATCATCATCATAACCCTCCACTCCCAAAGGAGCATAGGCCTTCAACAAACACATGCCAAGTCCTCCTGTCACGTGCCATCATCTCAAGTTCTTTTCACGTTCTCTCAGTGGCGGATCTACTATGAAACTAATGAAGCTTAAGCTTCAGGGCCCCTGATCCCGGAGGGGCCCCAAAAGCGACTTTAGTCCACATTGCTTAAAAATTTTGGGTCTATATGAGAAGGAGTTTAAAAAAAAAATATTAATAACAATACAAAATAATAGTTAAAATAAAAATTAAAAGGTTATTAAAGTATCACGTAGGCTGGCCGTGAACGAAAAAACGCTTTCTCAGAAGTAGATCTAACATTTTTTCCTTTCAAATCATGCGACAATAGTCGAACGACTCAAATTGATTAATTTTTTTTGGGACCCCAAGATGCAGCAATAGTGAATACAGTCAGCGACCCATAGCTGTACTGCTTGCATCAGGACCAGCGAACCAGAGCTGGTCAAGACCGCAATCCACCTCCACGTGGTGGTCCTGGAAACAGTCTGCAGCAGTGCAGTCTGGCTGAGCGAGTGCGGATCGCAATGGGAAGGCAAACCCGGTCCCTAAAAAGTGCCGTGCTGAAGTCGGATGTGTCGACCGAAAGGTGCAGATATCACAGCTTAGGCGTAAACAGACACAACGCAACCACCGTCCTTTTCAGGGCGAACGAGGAAGAAGAAGATTAAATTTTTGTTGTATATATTTCAACAATCCCAAAGTTTGAGAGTCAGTAGCACAGATGTTGTAAAGGTGGAGTGTCGCGGTAAGGTTGCTGTTCTGCTGTGGCTAATGTAATTGTTGTCCCTTTTTAACAGAGGTCAAGACCCTAGAGGAATAACAATGAGTTCACGAAAGTACTTAAGTGGATACCAAAAACGCAAACTCAAGGAAAAGCGATCTGACGAAATCTCTAAATGTCAAAAACTAACTAACTATTTGGCAATGTCAAGTTTGAAACAAGCCAAGCAAACATCATTGAAGCCACTGATAGTGCACAAACTGTGGGAGCTCTTTCTAGCAATATTCAACCCACTGTTGACGCTTTTGATACAGATGACGATCACAGTGGTCAACATGAAAATACCGCGGGACAAGCAGAGACTGAGCAGAAACATGAAACAGGAATCAAATTCAGTGATTTCAAAGAATACAGTGACCTCGAAAACTGGCCCATAACAGTTGATTATGGTTTCATACAGAATTGTTTAATGCAAGACATACGTTTTTTTCAAAATAAAAATCCAGATGATGTACATACCGAATCAAGCAGGAGCAAGGAATACAAGGAGCAAAACAGAAGTTTCTCAAACAAATATTTTGAAAAAAGATTGAAAAATTGCCAGACTGTGATGAGATCCTTTTTAGTTTACTCAAAGAGCAAAGGCTGTATACACTGTTTTGTTTGCAAACTCTTTTCTAAATGGCAAACAGCCCTTACAACAGGTGGGTTTTCTGACTGGATGAATGTACTCAGAACTCTGGAGAATCATGAAGACAGCATGGAACATAAGAGGGCGATGTTATGTTCCATAACAAGAAAGTCAAATAAAAATACTGTGGATCAGCAACTTGAAGAACAGATGACAAAAACCATACAGTTCTATTTCGAAGTACTGAAAAGAGTTGTTATAAACTTATTAAGTGAAAGAGGTTTGGCATTTAGAGGTCATGATGAGAAGTGGGGCACACCAAATAATGGAAAAATCAAGGGGGCCATTGAACGTATTGCAGGATTCGACCCATTTTTACACGAACATCTCGAGAAATGTAAAAATGAAAAGGTAAATGCTACTTACCTTTCCAAAACCGTGTATGAAGAATTGATAGAAATTATGGGAAAACATTTGCAAGATGAAATTGTGAATCAAATCAACAACCTAGACACCAAATACTACTCTATTATTGTTAAATCTACGCCTGACCTGACACATGTTGACCAGCTGGTAATTGTGGTTCGATACTGCTAAAACGGAAAACCCTGTAAGAGATTGTTATAGTCGTTTCACAATGTTTGCCGCTGTTTAATATTCAATATCTCTGCAACCACTTGATCGTAATTGTTGCAACTTTGCATATGATCTAATGATCGCTATGTCCCGAGGGGGACATTTTTTTCCTCGTTAACAAACTTATGGTTTTAAATTTTCTTTATTTAAAGTATACAAAATCGACTACCTCCTAGTCCAACCGTAATTTTAAAGGGCTTACCCCTTCATATTTGTGAGCTATTTCGATTTAACATCTTGAACGTATTTCACGTGATTTTCTTGGTGTTTCAGCTCACTACCTCACTGTTTTGAACATTACATTGACCGTTCCGGTGTGTTCAGTTACCGTTCTACTGACTGTGTATTTCAGTGCATAGGCGTATCTTGCGGTATTCTAGATCTGTAATACAATGGGTATGAAAGTCAAGTTCCTTACACTGCATACAATGGCAGTGAAGATGTATAAATATTTTTGCAGAGAAGCTAAGCGTGGTAAACTGTATCGGAGTCTCTCAAATCCTGAATAGAGAACTATTCACGCTTTGGGTTTAAGTAAACGCTCATTTCAACAATTACTCAAAGCTAATGGAATTTTCAGTTCAATCAATACCAGGACGCACGGAAGAAAGGAAGTAGTAGATAGTTTTGACAGGGATGTGATTAGTAGAGAGATTTGTAGAATGTTCAATTCCAAAGAAACTGTGACACTAAGGAAACTGAAAATACGGCTGAGAACAACCAATGACATTGATGTGTCGAAATCGACATTATGGAGAACTGTTAGAAGCATTGGCTTTACGTTTAGGAAGTACTCTAGTGGAAGAAACGTCATCTGCGAGAAGCCGCCCTTAGTATCTATGAGAAGTAAATATTTACGCGAAGTACGGGAAATGCGTAATCAAGATTATAATATTGTATATGTGGATGAAACTTGGATCAATGCTCACCACACAAGTGAAAAGGAATGGCAGTTATCAGATGGAACGATTAAAAGATGTGTACCCAGTGAAAACGGACAACGTCTGATAATGGCACATGCAGGCAGCAGACATAATGGGCTAGTGAAAAATGCTGAACTTATTTTCACTTCCAATTATACGGACAACCGGGACTATCATACCGAGATGAACGGTAACATATTTAGAGAGTGGATTGAAAATACTCTTCTTCCGCCCCTAGACAGACCATCCTGTCTGATAATGGACAACGCATCATACCACAACATTGTGGCAGAAGAAGACAAAATCCCGACATCTTCGAGTACAAAAGATGCTATAAAGATTTGGCTCAGAAAAGAAGACATTCCATTTAACGAGGGGTTTCCGAAACCTGAATTACTGTCCCTTGTTAAGAAATCACAAAAGCCCAAGATATTCCATATAGACAAGTTTATTCAACAGCATGGTCATATGTGTTTGAGACTGCCACCTTATCATTCACATTTAAACCCAATTGAACTCGTTTGGGCAAAAGTTAAAGGACAGGTGGCAGCTGAAAATAAAACTTTCAAATTATGCAATATGAAAGAACTAACATATGCCGCCCTCTCGCAGATAGACAAAGATTATTGGTGTAAATGTGAAGACCATGTCTTAAAAGAGGAAAATGACTATTGGAAAAAAGATGGACTGTCGTTAGTTCAGCCGAGAATAGTAATCAATATGTTAGACTCGTCTGACTCAGAATAAATGTTTAAATACCTTATATGTTTTCCACTCCATCTATATGTATATGTAAACCAATTTATTTCCTTTTTATCTCCGCGATTTCACTACTATTTGTAATATACACAGTACTTTCACCTCTTCATGCATCCATTCACGTTTTAGTATAAAAAGTAACATTTACAACGAATAGGCGTTATTATTCGCTCAAATATTTCGAAGAAATAGAAAAGGACCTCACGTAGTAATCAGTTAACAAACCCCTCTGACATTCGAATTGTACATAAGCCTATGCCGAAAATATGCAACTTCCTTCATTTACGGTAAATTATTTTCTTCCAGGACAAAATAATTACTTCGTTAAAAAAGATCACAGGAATTAGCCGTTGCAAAAAAAGAACACTACTTGCAACATTGAATTTTATAAAAACTTTGGGACATTGAAAATATAAGACCACATGCAAAAAATCATGTTTATCAGTGCAAGGAATATGGAGATATTTGAAGTCAATCGTCGACCGATCTTTTTGAAACGCACTATAACATTTTTACCGATAGAAAACTATTCATCCACGACCTTGTTCAACAAAATACAACACGTCCTGGGTGAACACAAGCTTTTACTTGAAAATATCCGTGCTACGATAATGCATCTAACACGAAGGGCTCGGAGAAAGAGCTGCAAGCACCCTTAAAAAACATTAACAGGTCCGCAGACTATGTACCATGTGCAGCCCATTCACTTAACCTTGTTGGAGAAAAGGCAGTGAAGTACCTGAAGTTTTTGACCATTTTGGCATTTTGCAGGAGTTGTATGTTTTCTTCTCTGGATCTCCACGAGGATGGGAGATTTTAAACACACAGGACAATCTACATTTGTCTCTAAAAAGCTTAAGTGTAACTAGATGATCTGCACACTATGAAGCAGTCTGGGCAATTACAAATGGATATATGGGTATTTTACAAACTCTCAAACATATTTTTGAAGACTCAGAAGAGAAGCCTGAATGTAAACGAGATGCAAAGAATTTATACAACAAGTTGGTACAGCTGGAATATGCTATTTTAACAGTCGTTTGGGAAGAAGTGCTGGAGCGTTTCAACAAAACAAGTAAGAAACTCCAAACCCCTGGTTTTGATGTAATTGAAGGTTATCTTCTGCTTTCATCTTTACTTCCGTGTGTTAAAGAACTCAGAGAAAATTCAGCCGATAGGATTGCACACTATGAATTAGAAGCAAAAGGTTTGTGTGAAGATATCACTACAAGTTATTCTGATGCTTCCAAACACACTGTTACAAGGAAATTTTCAGATGGAACAAGTGGTATTGCTTCTTTGAGAGGAGCTGACAAACTTTTGATAGAAGTTCTATTTCAACTCTATGACTGCTTGATAATCCAGTTACGCAAGAGGATTGACCCATATGAGCAGATTGCGAAAAGGTCCAAGTTCTTCTCAGAATTGGTGAACAATTCTGAAATTGATGAGGACAGTATTAAACTTATAATATCGTATTACAAAGATGATATTGACCACAAATTAGAAAACGAGTGTTATCAGTTCAAAGAATATTTGCACCTTAGGAAATCCCAGAACACAGAAGAAAACACGCCATCTAAAATGCAATGCGCAGAAGTTCTTCAGCTTATTTGTGAGCAACACCTAATTGAAGTGTTTCCCAATATTACTACTGCGCTCAAGCTGTACTTGACAATGCCCATCACGAGCTGTGAAGCAGAAAGGACTTTTTCAAAGCTATCCTTTATAAAAAAACAAATTTCGGTCTACTATGACTGAAGAGCGCTTAAATTCTTTAGGCATATTGTCTCTAGAAAATGACATTGCAAGGAAGCTCTCATATGACAAAACTGTATGTGAATATGTTGCTAGAAAAAAAAAACAGAAATAAGAGTAATTTGTAAAATGTGCTTCATGTAGTATGTTCTGGTAAGTTTAACTTTTCCTTCTGAGCACAAATCTCTTATGGATACACCTTGTCAGCCTTGTTTTTTACCAAATGTATTAAAATATTTTATATTTTCCTCATTGCTAATTTTCTTATCTTATAATTTTCTTGGTATGTCTTCAACGAACTAATTCTGAATGATGGAGGCAATCATTAAAATATCACATATACCAAGGTGGATAGTGGTTTAGTGATCAGAACATATGCCTTCCAAGCAAATGTTCTGCATTCAACTCCCAGCAGAGTTGTTTCTTTTTTGAAAATTCATTCATTTGTCTTCAGTTTTTATATGTGTGTTGTTGTGGATCTACTATATGTGTGTTGTTGTGGATCTACTATAAAGCTTGTGAACTATCATGTCCTGTTGTTTTATATCTATAATATGTTCTTTGTCTGTAGATCAACTTTTTTTTTGTTTTTTTGTTTTAATCTACCCTCTAAGTGTTCAAGTTTCTATAAAGCCCCCAAACTTCATGATCCTCCAAGTCGTTTTATATTCTATTTTCAATTCTGTTTCCCATCTCACAAGTTTTTTTTTGTTTTGGTTACTCTGCCTCTCTTGCCCTGGGGCTTCCAGAACAAGGACTGCCTTGTAATGCTATCAACAGGTTTCCAAAATGTAGATCCAGCGCCATCTGCGTTCTCTTCATCTTGTTCCACTGGCACTTGTTTTGCTCTTGTCATCTTTTCCACGTTGGTAAACTTGGTCTACCATCTTAATCCCTTGCCCTACGGGCACCCATTTAGAAAGTCTGGCTTTTTGGTTGTTGTCTTGTTGTTCTCCATGTCTCATCCATACAGGTTTCCTTTTGTTTTTTTTATTTTTTTTTTCGTTTTTTAAGGTTATTACTATGTCTAACCTGACATTGATTTTACGTGAGTATCCCTTTTTACTTGTACAGAGACAGGTGTCCCTCGCCATTCAGGCAAATACTCTCCGATTTCGGAGGTACCCATTGCAGCTGGGTCGGCTCAGGAGCCGCCAATCCCTGGTCGACGACACTCCTTCAAATGTTCTCGCCAGGTCTCGAGTTAATCCAGTCCAATTCCCGGTCGACGAAAAATCCTCAAATGCCGTCACCCGGGTTTGATCCTGAATCACCCGGTCGCCAGAGCGGTGTTGTAACCACTACGCTAGCGCGGCTCCGGAGCCATACAATAGGACTGACTTCACATTTGAGTTGAAGATTCTTATTTTCGTCTTCTTCTTCTTCCGTCCTTAGCCAACGACCGATCAAGCAGTCTGTGGCCATTACGCCTAGCTGGCGTCTTAGGGCAACAAGAAATTATCCGTTGTTCCGTTACGCCTAAAGGCGTTTATTGGTACAACAGAATATTAATTGTTGTTTCCGTAATCAAAGTGACTAGCAAGCGGGTGATCAGCCCGCTTATTTTCGTGTTGGATCCGATTTCTCTAGATCTCCATATATTTCCCAAATGCAATGAAAGCTCCTCTTGCCTTTTGTATTCTTATTTTGATATCGCTGTCTGTCCCTCCAACTTTGTCTATATTACTGCCAAGATATGTGTACGATTCTACATCTTGTATTGGTGTATCTTCAAGTTCAACCCTGTTATCATTACCTGCATTTATCCTCATTATCTTTGTCTTTTCCCTGTGTATTTTCAGACCCAATTGCTGTGACCTCTCATCGAGTGTTTTCAATTTGTCCTGCATCTGATTACGGTTATGTGACAGAAGAGCCAAGTCATCAGCAAAATCCAGATCACCCAACTGCTAAGTCAGACTAATTATAAAGTAATTATGCAACACTTAATAACTTTGATGACTCTAAACGGCACATAACTGTATAATTATCATCATCATCTTCCTTTTAATTGAAATTTTTATCCTTCTTCTTATTCTTCTTCTTCATCATCTTCTTTCATTGTTATGAACGGCACCGTTTTCACCTTTTTCTTCTTCCTCTTTTACGCATTTGTGGTTAGATTGTTGACCACTCTCTACGTCAGTCCACCCAGCTATAATTGGGTACCTAATTCTGCTCTTGAGTTAGTGAAGGAAAAGGCAGCGAGGAAGGGAACCGGTCACCCCATCTGGCGATGCTGGATCTAGTTTAGTGAAGTCTCTAACAGGTCACTTCCATAACGCAGTATCTGCGATGGGATTACCTCTACCTGTTCTTTTTCTTCATCGTTATAATTGACGTCTTCTCGTGTTTCTGTTCTTTTTCTTCATCGTTATAATTGACGTCTTCTCGTGTTTCTGTTCTTTTTCTTCATCGTTATAATTGACGTCTTCTCGTGTTTCTGTTCTTTTTCTTCATCGTTATAATTGACGTCTTCTCGTGTTTCTGTTCTTTTTCTTCATCGTTATAATTGACGTCTTCTCGTGTTTCTGTTCTTTTTTTTTCATCGTTATAATTGACGTCTTCTCGTGTTTCTGTTCTTTTTCTTCATCGTTATAATTGACGTCTTCTCGTGTTTCTGTTCTTTTTCTTCATCGTTATAATTGACGTCTTCTCGTGTTTCTGTTCTTTTTCTTCATCGTTATAATTGACGTCTTCTCGTGTTTCTGTTCTTTTTCTTCATCGTTATAATTGACGTCTTCTCGTGTTTCTGTTCTTTTTCTTCATCGTTATAATTGACGTCTTCTCGTGTTTCTGTTCTTTTTCTTCTAGTACTACATCTTTTCCGGTTTTTATCGTCTTTTTTTTTCATCGCTCTCCAGATTCCATAATCTGTTTGTTTTTAATCATACTTTTAGTTTACTTTCTCATTCTCATTTCTACTCTACTTCATATGACCCGTTCAAGGTCTTTGCCACCACTATGTTTCTACTTTTATCTCTGTACTAAACACTTCTATTACCATTAAATGTATTGGAGATTTATCTGAAGAATCAACAGCATATATTGTTAATCACAACTGGGCTTGTCAAATGGCACACGACAGTGCAATAATTCAGCGCAGAGAATTGCTAAGGAAGGCAACATAAAAGACAGCAAGCTAACACGTTAGACTTAAATAATATAAAGCATATGCAATTACTACAACCCACAAAAGTCATCTCCAAACCTCCGAAATTAAATATTTGAGGAATGTGGTTGAAATAACAACAATAGACATGGTACGCAACCAGACGGTACGTGATAGCCTCAACACCCAGTCCCTGCAGACCGAAGTGGAACAGTCCCAAATACAATGGTTTCACGATGTCTGCAGAATGGTAAAAGATCGGTTATCACGTCAAATAGGGGAAATTAAGAGCCAGGGATCCAGATCTCCAGGACGACCCAGAGTCCACTGGAAGTACAACATTATACAATCTCTAAAAGACCGAGGTCTAGACTGGAACCAGGCCAGGAGGAGGACAGCCCATAGGATAGTATGGCGCTCTCTCTGGCAAACCTCTACACCCTTTGGAAGAAGAGGACCGACTAAGTAAGTAAGTTATTAAGCATATACTAACAACCAAATGTAGTTCGCAGAGTCTCTGAAAAGACGAATAAAGAATAGGATTACTGGTTCCTTGGGCATTTCGTAAAAAATCAACTAATGTGAGGTTGTCCATATGACTGGCAATTACATCATATACAATAAATTACTACAGAAACCACCATGGCATCGGCTCTCTGCAAGGATGTCATCTGCAATAGTTGCTCCACACTCCAAAAGGACGTGATGATGATGATGGTGATGATGATGATACGATAATAGCTAGACACTTATAAGAGAAAACAACGTTTTAGATGTTATAATTTGAGAGCAGAAAGAGAAAGAGCGAGTGAAACATAAGACCTTTGAAACTTTTATCGTTTGGTGTTTTGGCAAATAATAAAATGGAAAAAAACAAAATACACGAAATTCTAAAACAGGGGCTCTTAACATTTCTTGTACCACGGACCCATTTGATTGTCCGGTGAAGGATAAGAGCCATTTTAATTGTCCGGTGAAAGATACTAACCCATTTAATTGTCCTGTGGAGGCTACTAACCCCTTTGATGGTCCAGTAAAGGCTACGGACCCTTTGATTGTCCGGTTAAAGTACGGACCCTTTAGAAAAACAATTGACATAGACTATAACTAGAATTTGTGCATACAAATAATTTTATTACAAAGCTAAATCGTTAAGCTTATATGCAGTCATTAAGAAATTAAAAAAAAAAAATTTAAGTCTCTAAAAATAATGTATATCTGCAAAATCAAACATCTATGATAATTTTCTCTGAGTACAAGCTTTATTGAAAATGAAATTCAAGTTTTTAGGTTATGCACACGGATCCCCTAGAATCCATTTATGGACACCCAATGAGTTCGTGGACCACAGGTTGAGAAGCCCTGTTTTAAAATATTCTACCTTAATGAAACATCCATTAACATCTGCTACTCAGGTGCTAAGTTACCGGCTGTTTGGGGAAAAGCACATTTGTAGTATTAGATTAACCAAGTTTAAATTAGCTATTTCGGCGATCAATCTCTAAGGGGTGGACTTGTGATTGTAAAAAACAAAGGCTGGCATTTCACAATGGCTGCGCCATGACATTTGTAGTAAAAACAGGAAGTTTTATTCTTCTTCTTCTTCCTCTTCTTCTTCTCTTCCTCCTCCTTCTTCTTCCCCTCTTCCTTTCCTTTTTCGTCTTTTTCTTCTTCCACTTGCTCGTCTTCCTCTTTTTCATCATCTTCTTTATTTTTTTCCTTTTCTTCTTCCTCTTTTTCTGCAGCTTCATCATAATTATCATTACATCATCAACACCACCATCATGTGACAAAACGTCTTTTTGCATGTACTTATGTGTCCCTCTCTCACTCCTTCATCCCATCCGGCAGTATCATTTCTTTTCTTCATTTTCCTCACCGATCGCTTTTTATTTGGCATACTTCATGCACTTTCATTATTATTGCTTTGATCGCACCCCAGACTTCTTTACGTTCCGCCAGGTGAATCGTAACAATACCAGGTTAATTACATCGGTTAGCGGGTGATACGTTTATCTCTTGAGTCGCCTAACCACCTTTGTTAGAGACACTCTTTATTGACAAAATATGGTCGCGTACGAGTGATGAATAGAATGCCATATTGTCTGTCTGAGAGATTCGTCTGGCAGAGGCACGAAAACACAGACGATAATGAGATAATAGCTGCCGCCGGCGATAATGAGATAATAGCTTCCGCCGGGCCATCTCTGTGTAATTGTTACAGAAAACCTGTCTGGGGGAGACAATATTGGAAGGTAGCATCTGGACATCAAATAATTTCACAGATTTGTTTGTGAGTTGGCAGAAATATTACAGCCTTATTAGAAAGAGGTCACGCGATGGAATTTTTAAATGTAATATTTTAAAACACGCGGGGGAAAGTATGATTTAACATCCCTACCCACATAGTGCAAAAGAGATTGGATTGGTGTAAAGTGAGAGCCGAAATACACAATGGTTCTCATTGGCAAATTTGTCGGTAGGACAATCTGGGATTTGAATTGGAAATGAGAGATATAACCTAGCGAAATCGGAGTCACAGATCAGACTGCATCGCAACATCAAACTAGCGACTCCCAGAAGCCAGAGAAAGAAGGATCGGACAAAGAATTCTTAAATTATAAGTGACAGATCAGACGTATTTGGGGAACTTTGACACTTAAAAGTAAACACGCATATTTTAAATACAAAGACTGGAAACCTAAAGGAATCAGATCGCCTGTCATAAGAGAAATATTAAAATTTCCAGACCAAGTGATTCGAAAGCATCTAAACCTAAGGTGCTTGTGTACATACTATGCCAGGAGATTGTGTTTCCAAAAAAGTTAATTTGGAGTAAGTGTAAACATTTATTTTACCATGTGAATGTGACATGTTTTTCTTGCTACATGGTTATATATAAGGCTGGTAACCTCAACACATGCAAATAGTATATTCATAAACCGCTACAGCATGCGCTGATGATTTCTTCTTGCTAGTAGTACAGACAGCCGACAGCAGAGGTGACCCCAGACTCCGACTGGATCAGTGATGAGTGATGATTACATCACATGTGCCTCAAGTGTATAGTATCATTTTGTGAGATATATGTACCATGTTAATTGTAATTCAGGCACGACATTGCCCCGCGCTGTCTAAGCACTTATTTTCCCAGTTTAATGCCCAGAAGAATATTGGTGATTTCTAATCATCCTCCCTCAGTTACGCTGTGTATACTCAGAATTTAATTATTCAGAGAGACTAACATTTTTGGGTGATCAGCGAGACAATGCGCATGTTAATTTGCAGCACACAAATGTACTATGCAGAGGCATGTGTTTTTTTTTTTTTTTTTGTCTAAAGTTTGTGGAACGAAGCTATCAGACTGTTCGAGGAACAAAGCTACAAAACTGTGAAGTGTCATCATCACAAAAGAATTGACGAAACTAAGGCTGCAGGACTCACTTATACCAGTTAAGTGCTTGCAAAAGGCAGCAGCAAACGGACATTAAATTTTAAATTTAAATCCTCAACCCAAGTCTCAATGACGAGAAATTTTATTTCACTCTAAAAGTCACCATCATTTCATCGTTATTTTAACCTGTTAAACTAATTGAGTATTACATTTACATGTTATTTTAAAACATAACAATTATTGTTTATTCAGTTATTATAAGTGTGAAAGCAAACGTATGAGCAAGACTCTTTGATATAGCTACATTTAGACAGATATTTACATTTACAGAGCTAATACTTATAAAAAGGAATTTCGCTAGGTCTACACCAGCTGGGGGCTGTAACGGGCTAGAATCCATTGCTTAATTCTTAAAACAAGGCTGCGGATCAGATATAAAAGTTAACAATTGCCCTGCCAATGCCGCATTGTTCTTGACTTCGACTTCTGAATTATTTTGTGAACACTACCTTGGGATAGAAGCTTCATTACTCTTTTATCTACAACTCTGCCAAGAGTAATCTTGTGCAAAGGTAGACATCTTTGACAACCAATTTTAAATACTCTTGCGTTTTGGCCACTGTTGGACCACTACTGCAAAGCAGGGGAGGTAATCCGGGACAATTGGTGTCTCGCCTTGGAATTGAACTCGGATAAGCAAGTGTGATAAATCGCAATTGCGGACCTCGTCTTGATTAAGAAACCAGAAGATTAATTCCCCTAGAAATCTGACAAGAAATTTTAGATTTACTGAAAGAGTATTGTTAGTTATTAGTTTAGATAGATCAGCTCATACGTCTTGCAATAAATAAATAAATAATGTGAAATATTTTAAAAGTAAAGTTAATAATTTATAAAATCAAAAACTTCTCTAAAATTAATTGGAAGAGGAAAAAAACTGTCCATTGCTGAAGCCTAATTTATGTTGTTGTCATTGTTGTGGATTTTAGTCCGCTAGCGTTTTGAACTTGGAGCGACAAAGTTTATTTTAGTTCAGTAGCAATTGTAATTTCGTGCAGCCTGTAAACAATCTCCTTGCACAGCATGGCCGAACCACAAAACCTCCGCACCTTTTGTCTGAATATCGGTAAAGAACTGGGCATGACAGGCCAAACTCTGACAGATTTTGTGCTTAGTTCGGTTAAAGCCGAGCAAGAAAGAGCACATGAAGAGAGGAAAGCTGATAAGGAGAAAGCAGCCAAAGATCAGAAGAAAGCAGAGAAGGCCGCCGAAAGGGAAGAAATGAAAATGGCGAGAGAGCACGAAAAAGAAGAGAAGGAAAAGCAAAAAGCATTCGAGAAGGAACAGGCTGACAGATTAAAGGCCGAAAAGAAGGCCGAAAGAGAAACAAAGGAACAGGAGAGAGCCCACGAGGAAAGGAAAGAACAGGCTGAAAGAGCCGAAAAAGACTTCGAGAGAGCCCACGCACTCAGACTTAAAGAACTAGAGACTGAAGGATGGAAGAATCGAATCTAGCTCTAGCACTAATGGGTCGGGGAGTTCTCAAGGTAGTGACGGGGGACATATTTCTCACATGGTAGTTCCGAGCACGGCCTCTTGTCAGTTAGATGTCTACTCAGAGGCTTCTGAGGAAATAGACTTTCATCTTGCTGTGTTTGAGTCTTTAGCTGCCAAATATGGATTAGATAGGGAGAAATAACGAACGAACGAACTTTATTTTCAAAGGGTTGAGAATTGGGAACGCAGGCCCGTCTGACATTCTGCCCTTTCTTTCTCTCGTCTTGTATACTGATTACTGAAGGTAAAATAATAGCATACTCACATTCACAGTTTCTAATTATAAACATGAAATAAAATATGTTGAAAAGTACAAACTTAGTATCACCATGACATAAAATATGTTTAAAAGTACAAACATCATCATTAAACTTACATTCGATATTATATCATTTGTTCAGAAAAAAAATCACATTAGGGGGGCAGATAATCAGAACTAATAAAGTATTCGAAAAGTCTACGATTGTATGAATAGGGACTGAGGTTGTTTTTTTCTAGATCATGTGGAAGATAGTTCCAAAGATGAGCTGCAGAGTAAGCTAAGCTTTTCTTGAATAAGTCAAGCCTAGGCTTGGGCACTTGTATTTTGTTAAGGTGTTGACTGCGTCTTTCATTGTATTTGAACATTGGCCACAGATATGTTGGAGCATTCTGTGACAGGATTTTGTGAACAAATTTAGCTTTGTTGAACAGAAAGCGCTTTCTTTCTTATTTTCTTCTTTGATCCTTAGCCGCCGACCGCCAAAGCAGTCAGTGGCCATCACGCCTAGTGGCGTCCTGTAGGGCAACAACAAATTGATTCCACTTTGCTCGGTCGGTGGCCATCCCTCGCACAGTGCCCCGACTCTGGTTCACTCCTTGCATCTCAGCCTCCACAGCCCTCCGCCAGGTCGTTTCCGGTCGACCTCCCTCCCACCTTCCCCCAGGGGTCCAAAGCACAGCCGTTCCCGTGATGGCCCCGGGGTCCCCCCCCCCCCCCCGAGGACATGACCAACCCACCCCCAGCGTCTGCCAGCCACGATGGTGCGCACGTCCACCTGCCCGCTACGAGCAAGCAGATCCCGGCTAGCGATGGCACCCGGCCAAGAGACTCGGTGAACCTTTCCCAGTCATGTTGCGCGACAAGAGGACAACCTCGACATCTCCCTCTCTGCAACTCTCCAGCACCCCGCACCACAGAGAAGCACAGAAAGCACACAGCTCCGACACAATCCTAATTTTGCGCCCGTGCTGCACCGGGAGGACCTCCAGATGCTGTTTAGGCCAAAGAAGGCCGTTCTTGCCCTATTCATTCCGATGTTGATGTCTTCGCCTGCCCCGCCATCTGGTGTCACCATGCCTCCCAGGCATGTGAAGGTATCTGTCTGCACCAATTGCTTATTCCCCACCGATATGGGCTCAGGGCTGCTCACACCGAGCGTCATGACCTCAGACTTCCCTAAACTGATGTCCAAGCCCACCCGCTGGCTAAACTTACCAAGTCCATCCGTCCCTTCCCGGACGCGTTGACGCGAATGCGCCAGCAGTGCAACGTCATCCGCATACTCCAGATCCCCCAATGTAGAAAATGTAGTCCATCTCATTCCTCTTGGACTGCCCTCTGTCGTCTGGCGCACCACCCAGTCCATGACTGTTAAAAACAGAGTGGTTGACAAGGTGCATCCCTGCCGCACTCCCGCCCTCACCCCAAAGGTCAGGCTGCCCTGCCCAACACCGCACGTAAAGTTTGCATAGAGGCCTTTTATGATTGACACTATGCAGCCTGGAATTCCATAAGCCCTCAGCACCTTCCATAAACTGTCCCCACGCATGCCGTCAAAAGCCCCCTCAAAATCAACGAAATTAATGTAAAGCTGTCTTTGCCACTCTGAGCACTGCTCTATAATGTTCCCGAGAGCGAACACACGATCTACACATCTCCCGCTCTCTCTAAACCCTGCTTGCTCTTTCCTCAGTCTGTGATCCACTGCCCCTGAAATTCTCTGTACAACTATCCCGCCCAGCATTTCGCCGGGAACCGAGAGAAGAGTGACTCCTCTCCAATTATTGCAGTCTGCAAGATCTCCCCTCTAGGGCAACCCGACAATTATTTTTTTGTTCCACTCTGATGGT
The DNA here is from genome assembly GCA_024509875.1 of Oreohelix idahoensis. Lineage (NCBI taxonomy): Eukaryota > Metazoa > Mollusca > Gastropoda > Stylommatophora > Oreohelicidae > Oreohelix > Oreohelix idahoensis. The sequence continues at coordinate 150,116 of JAMPIV010018901.1, read as the reverse complement.
GTTGTCCCCGCTTTCCAGACTTGTGCAAATAGTGGTTCTAATAGTTCTGCTGCTAGCTCAGGGTCTGTCTTAAATAGCTCTGCATTTAAGTTATCATGGCCCGGAGCTTTGCCGTTCTTTAACCCTTTGATCGCTGTGATGATTTCTTCTTTTCGTGGAATGTCTGTATTCACATCTAGATCGTTCTCAGCCTCAGGAACATTCAACTGCGTCTCCGGTGGCCCCTTGTCCAGAGTCTCCCCGAAGTGCTCTGCCCATCCCGCCTCCTGTCCCTCTGCTGTCGTGACGAGATCACCCCGCTTATCTCTCACTAATGCAACATTGTTTGCACCTCGCTCTCCGCTGATGAATTTAGTTATTTTGTATACTGTGCTCTGTTCACCTCTCAGCGCCGCCTCCTCTGCCCGTCCAGCAAGATCGTCCAGGAAATTCCTTCTGTCGGCTCGGGCCCGGCGTTCAACCCCCCCGTCCATCTGACTGTACTGTTCGCCATATAGTTCCCCAACCTGGGGGACTTCGCTTCCGCTCTCCCTCTTTTCATTTCCTCTCTCATCGCTATGGTGTCTAAAGTTTCTGGTGCCATCCAGTCCCGCCTCCTCCCCTCCCGGAATCCCAAGCATGGCTCGCCGCCTTCTTTGTACATTGTTGAAATGGTGTTGAAACTCTGGTCTACATCATCAGTCAATGTCTTTTCCCGACCCTTGGCAAACCGATATCGTTTCTTCACGTCGGTCGCAAAAGCCCTTCTGGTAAGGGAGTCCTTCAATTTGCTGATGTCAAACCTTTTCTGTGTAGTTACAGTTGGTGCAGCCCTTCTTAGTTTCACATTCAGTCTTGCCACCACCAAATGGTGATCACCTCCCACATCCGCACCTCCTCCCACCCTCACATCCCGCAATGCATGTCTCCATCCACCGTTAACCACGATGTGGTCCATCTGGTTTCCGTCCCGACCATCTGGCGATCCCCATGCCAACTTGTGAATCCCTTTATGCGAGAAGAGCGCCCCTCCAAATACCAGGTTATCAATGCTACAGAAACCTATTAGCCTATCCCCACCCTCACTTGCTGCCCCGCTGCCGCACCTCCCCACCGCTCCCTCACTACATGCATCGTGTGTACCAACTTTCGCACCGAGGTCTCCCACCACCATTACAAGACCACATCTAGGTGTGTATTCCATTTCCTTCTGCAGCTGTCGACAGAACTCATCCCCGACCTCCTCACCGCTATCATCCGCTGGCGCGCAGCATTGTACCACTGTAGTGTTGATGAATCTCCCTCTCAATCTTAATCCCACCAGTCTGCCGCCGATGGGCCCCCATTCCAGCAATGTCCCTTCCATTCCCTTCTGTAGAACAATGGCCACGCCTTCACTGCGCTGCCCATCCCCTCCTCCAGAGCAGAGCTCTGTCTCTCCCGCCGCTGTTTTAACTTTTCCTGCCCCTGTCCATCCGCTCCCACCCATCCCCAGAACGTGTAACTTATAGTTTCTCATTTCTGCCGTGACCTGTCTCAGCCTACCTGTCTCGTACATTGTCCTGACATTCCAAAAACCTATTCTTGGATCCTGTTTTGCGGTCAGGACATCCGTTTTCTTGTCCTTTCGGCTTTCACCACTGACAGTCATACGAGCCACAGACTCCGAATGTCCATCCCGCAGCAAAGTTTGTTCATTTATTATTGTTTCCGTAACTTCATTGTTTTTTTTACACAGACAGGGGTGTCAGCCATGTGCTAAAACCCCCAACCTGGAGGACCAGGGTACCAGCTTTTGTCTGACCCCTACCCACACAGACCAGTCCAGCTTGGTTGAACCTACCAGGAGTAAAACTGCCACTGGCATAGCTCTGGGGATTATCAGGGTACGCAAGCTGCCATACCGCTACAAGGTATAGGTACCATTGATGGCAGAAAGCGCTTTCTTAGAGGCAGTATTTTTAGATCTTTAAATAGATCTACACACTGTGTTTGGCAGTTGTCAGAAACTAGACGCACTGCACTCTTTTGAAGTGAATGGAGTCTTTTTGTGTTAGACATAGAGCAACCATCCCAGATTGTGGAGCAATAGTCAAGGTTTGTTTGTATGTGAGATATATAGAACAATTTTCGTGCTTCTGCATCTAGGAAATGTTTGATTTTAGCTAACTGGTAAACGTTCTGTGCCGTTTGCTTGGTCAGTGCATGTATATGTGAGTTCCAATTTAGATGCTGGTCAACGACTATTCCTAGAGTTTTATGTTCATTAACGTTTTCAATTGGCGAGGTACCAATGTAGATCTGAAGTGTTGTTTTCGCTGGATTTTGTAATTTTTGTCTAGTTGATATTAACATGTATTTTGTTTTAATTATATTTATTAGCATGCGATTTTCGATGCTCCACTAAATCAGATTATCTGTATCTTTTTGTAGCGATAGTTCGAGTGTGTTGCAACTTGTATCACTCGTTTAGACAGTACAGTCATCAGCAAATAGGTCGCAGGATGCGTGCTCGACGTGTAGTGGAAGGTCATTAATGTATATGGCAAAACGTAGAAGCCCAAGACCAGAACCCTGAGGAACGCCGGCATTTATTAACGGTTGGGTTTGAACAAGAGTTATTGTAAGAAACTACATGTTTTCTGTCTGACAGAAATGATTTAATTATCGTCACTAGTTTAAGGTTTACTTTTGATGTTTCTAGCTTTCTAATTAAAATAGCGTGATCTATCATATCAAATGCTTTTTAAAAGTCAACAAAAACTGCCCCACATGTGTTATCGTTATTAATATTTAACTGCCAGTTGCCAATCATCTTAGTTAGAGCTGTGTGACATGAATGTTTAGGTCTAAACCCCGACTGACTATTAATTAGCAAGCCGTTGTTAACTAGGTGTTGTAGTGTTATTTTATGTATGTGTTTTTCTAGTGGTTTGGATAGCGATGATATTAAGGAGATTGGCCTATAGTTACCGAGGTTATTATTGTCGGAAGAGCCAGGTTTTAAGAGAGGATATACCTTAGAGACTTTAAAGTGCCACGGAAAGTAACGCCTTGCGATACATTGATTGTATATGTATGTAAGCGAATCATTAATAGCTGGAGCCGCATAACGCAGTATTCGATTACTGACTCCGTCAAGTCCTGATGAGTTTGGTTTGGTTTGGTTTTTAAGGACTATCTTCATTGCACACAGACAACGCAATCAGTGCTCCGATCTCCTCCCTTAGATCACACAAGGAGGATCTCAGCGCAGTGCACGAACTCCGTAGCACCGACGAGAATCCCAATGTGTGTATATAATGTATAGAAATCACACATTCTATAAATATTTTTGTGGTGGGTAGGTTTCCTAATTTTTAAATTTTGCCAGCGCAGCGGCCTGATAAGCCTACTGTTTGCAATTTTCAACTGCCGTGGGATTTTTAACGTGCGGAACTTACACACAGGACCTCCTATTTTTTCGCCCTTTTCCGAGAAGGCTAGGCATCCATCTCACTACCCATGAGACCAGGGGGGAGGGAGTATGACGTAATTAGGACCACTGGTTCTGAAAAATATATTTCAATAAATTATAATCCCTCAACTGGGATTCGAACCTGGTACTTCTTGAATACGAGGCGGACGCCATACCTCCGAGCCACTCCGACCCACCTGATTAGTTATTATCTTTAAGGCCTAGAAGATAGTTGTACACTTCATTAACTGTCATAAACGGAATGTTGGATAGGATTGTGTTGGTACATTTGTTCTCAAAATACTGACAGCCTGCTTAAGTCACAAGGTGAATTTGGATTGTAGATGTAAGACTGTGTATTTCTGCCTGAAGGTAATTGCTGAAGTCTGTGCAAGTAAATGAAGTATTAGGGGTTGACAAGTCTGACAGATTTCGCTTGTTCGCTAAAGTCTTGATTGCTTTCCATATATCTTTACAGTTTGCTTTGTTCTAAACCAAATTTTTTAAGTAATTTTTTTTCTGCAAGTTAAATATTGCTCGTTGTTCCTCTGTTCTCTGTATATGTTAAAGTCCTTGTTTTTGTGAGCTTGATCTCTCTGCATCATGGCTTCTAGTACTTCTTGTGCGATCCACAGAGATTTGATCTGTCGTTTCACACGAACTTCTAGAGATGCAACGTGAAGCTATCTCAGAGCCTGAGATGACCTGCTTACGATGTCATCCTCAAAATGGCCCCGGAAGACAACAACAATTATGATTTGTAGAAGAAAGCTGAACGCACAAACTTTTCAGTGCAAATTCCGGGAAGCCAAGAGGCAAAAAGACAAGTTTTATAAGCAGTTTGCTACACGTCTTTCTATGTACTTGGAGAAGTGAGGATCACTCAGAGCCTTCGACGAATTTTACTAAGGATTACAAAAGATTATTATCGTGGAGCAGTTTAAGGACTCGCTCACCCCACATGTGAGATGGTTGCTGGCGGAGCACGGGCCGAAACTCTTGATCAGGTAGTACTGTTTGCTGAGCGACACCAGAGCGCTCAGTCGGAATGAACCCGTCTAAAATGCGTCCGCACCATAATCACTACAAACGATAGGAGCGCCCCTTCACTGACTCCAAGAGTACGACCAACACCTCACTCAACACGACACAACAGCAACAACAACAACCACAGGATCACCATAGGCAGAAACAGAGCAATTCAGCCCAGGAACTGGAAGACGATATTGTAAATCGTGCAAAACTGATACACATTTTACATTGGATTGTAAGAGGCCGTTTTCAGTCTTACTAAAGTGTTATAGTAATACCCACAATTTAGTTCCCACCCATATCTCACCCATTGCCGGAAGGGTTCTCACACTGTCCAACATATTGGGGTATATCAGTGTGTTACCTATAAAAAAGGATCACTGTTTCTTTCTTCTGGCCAGGCCGACAAAATTCGACAGTTGACCTGTCGAGATTGCCTTATAAAGTCGGGTAGGGGAACAAGAGACAATTAGCTGTTGCCAACACTCCTGCGCCTCTCTCACTCCTTCATCCCATCCGGCAGTATCACTTCTTTACTTCATTTTTCTCACCGATCGCTTTTAATTAGCATATTTCCTGCATCTTCATTCTTTATGCTGTGACTGCACCCCAGACTTGTTTACGTTCCGCCAGGTGAATCGTAACAATACCAGGTAAATTACACCGGTTAGCGGGTGATACGTTCATATCTTGTTTCGCCTATAGTATTTTGTTAGAGACACTCATTTTTGACACAATATGGTCGCGTACGAGTGATGAATAGAATGCCACAATGTATGTCTTAGAGATACGTCTGGCAGAGGCACGAAAACCCAGGCGATAATGAGATAATAGCTTCCGCCGGGCCATCCCTTTGTAATTGTTTCAGATAACCTGTCTGGGGGAGACAATATTGGAAGGTAGCATCTGGACATCAAATAAGTTCACATATTTGTATGGGAGTTGGCGGAAGTATTACAGCATTATTAGAAAGAGGTCACGCGATGGAATTTTTAAATGTAATATTTTAAAACACGCGGGGGAAAGTATGATTTAACACCCCTACCCACATAGTGCAAAAGAGATTGGATTGGTGTAAAGTGAGAGCCGGAATACACAATGGTTCTCATTGGCAAATTCGTCGGAAGCACAATCTGGGATTTGAACTGGAAATGAGAGATATAACCTAGCAAAATTGGAGTCACAGGTCAGACTGCATCGCAACGTCAAACTAGCAACACTCAGAAGCCAGAGAGAGAAAGATCGGACAAAGAATTCCTAAATTATAAGTGACAGATAAGAAGTATTTTGTCACCTTTAAAACTTAAAAGTAAACCAGCATATTTTAAATACCAAGCTGGACACTTAAGGGATCAGATGAGAAGTATTTGGGCAACTTTGACCCTTAAAAGTAAACCCACATATTTTAAATACCAAGACTGTAAACCTAAAGGAATCAGATCGCCTTTCATAAGAGAAATATTAAAATTTCCAGACCAAGTAATTCGAAAGCATCTAAACCTAAGGTACTTGTGTCCATTCTAAACTATGCCAGGAGATTGTGTTCCCAAAAAAGTTACTTTGGGGTAAGTGTAAACATTTATTTTACCATGTGAATGTGACATGTTTTTCTTGCTACGTGGTTATATATGAGGTTGGCATCCTCAACATATGAAAATAGTATATTCATTAACCACTACAGCAAGCGCTGGTGATTTCATCTTGCTAGTCGCACAGACAACCGACAGCAGAGGTGACCCCAGACTCATTTCGCTGGGTTTACACCAACTGGGGGCTTGAACGGGCTAAAAACCATTGCTTAATTCTTCCCAAAAGGCGGCGGATCAAATATGAAACTTAATAATTGCCCTGCCAATGCCGCATTGTTCTTGACGTCTGAATCATCTTGTGAACAATCCCTAGGGAGAGAAGCGTCATTACCTTTCTATCTACAACTCTACCAAGAGTAATCTTGTGCGAAGGTAGACACCTTTGGCGACCCATTTTAGTTACTCTTGCGTTTTGGCCACTGGTGGACCACTACTGCAAAGCAGGGGAGGCAATCCGTGACACATCTTCACAATCATAATCATCATTATCACCATAATCATCAACTTTATCATCAGCAGTACGTCCCAGCGGCCCGCGAGTCACAGATCCTTAACTTAAAAACATGCCAAGCCCTTCTAATCTGTGCCTTCTCTTTAAGGTCTCTCCATCTATTCTTTCTCCCTTTCATATCTGTCTTCAGTTCTCTTCAACTGGTGTGTTTCGTCTCTTTATTTCTCCTATAGTAGATATTCAAGAACCTGACCCGCCTTAGAATGATATCAATTGGTTCCACGACAGGTACAATGCACTATTACCGCTAGTAGTTATGATCTTCTTCTTCTCCTACTTCCTCGTTGGCCTTCAGACTTCTGCATTAATGACTCAAATAAAGGTAGTATTCAGCTCAAGGTATCTGACATCTTAAAACAGTTTTTCATGTAGAGAAGTGGCTTGTTGCCATATGCCACCCCGTTCGCTGCTGTAAAGTGGGCTGGACTGGAGCAGATGTTAGGCTGTCATGGGGCTGATGCCACAGGTGCAGAGATCTGTTGTATCAATCCTGTACTAGTGGTATAGATGGTACGTCAGACTGTTGTGTCAAGTGCGTAAGCGGAAAGTGATGACCTGGTCTTGCCTAGATAGCTGGTGGTAGGCATCATCTTTTACATGGCCTGGGTGCTCTTTCTCCCATTTGGACTTGAATGTTGTTTTTTTAGTTGTTTTTGCCATTTCATACGTTGTCCCTATATCATTGTGTTGTAGCACTCCCCCCTTCTTTAGCAAGTTTATCTGTCTCTTCGTTGCCTGGAATGTTGCAATGGGCTGGTACCCACGGGATTGTGCACTTAATGAAGCATTTGCCAAGGTGTTCAAGGGAGTTCATCAGATCTTTTAATCCCTTAACATGGTGGCTCTTCAGGACAAAGGGTTAGTGCTATCTTATGCATGTCGTAGGATGCGACTAAAGGGAGGATGTGCATGTGACTGACAACGTCATCGTATAAAATACACAGCTGCAGAAACTACCACTGCGACTGCACGGGAATGATAAGTGTTAACGCATTAAAAAGATTCAAACGATTACTAAAAGAGATGCAAAGCATGAACCAGAGCTGAGGTTCCACACGAAGTATGATAAAGACGTCAGTGACCATCACGCCTGGTGCCGTCTTGTAGGGCATCAACACATTGTCTCCACTTTGTTCAGCTGGCAGCCATCCTTCGTGTGATACCCGAACTCTGGTTCTCTGAGTTGCATGTCTACTTCCACTGTTCTCCACCAGGTAGCTTTCGGCCGGTCCTCTCTTTCGCTTTTCTTCTGGAGACCATAGCATGGCAGTTATTTGTTCTTTGTCGCAGTAGTACTTAAATCACCTGCTTTAAACTATTATCAGTTTAAAATACTCTAGATACGCCATCCAAACATTTGAAAAATATGACAGTATATGGGTTTTCCAAGAAAGTTGAGAAGAACATGGAAAAAGAAAATCAATATCATATAAACCCCCCCCCCCCCCCCCAACCCACATCGTTCATCACTTTCCTTTACGTTCCATACCAAAACAACTGGTACCTTTGAAGGAAGCCTGCACCAAGAAATCACAAGCTCTTATAGCGCTGGTGTCTGTGATAATTAGGTTTAATTGATCAGTTGGCCAACCCCATGTAAAACGCAACGCTCCATATAACACCAAAATAAAGTACTTAAGAGTAACATCTGACATGAAGAATGAATAAATAATTAGTTCAAGCGATAAAGACAGGATTAAAAACTCTCTTATGGATGTGACCAAGTAATCCTCAAATCATCACATGGGAAGTGCTGTTTTCAACGTCGCTGTTTTACGCCGAGATTTTAATGGGCTATAACTTGCCTGCACAAAAGGTTTAAAACAATTAGTACTTTGCCTGGTACATTTCCCTAAGATTAAACTACATTAGTTGAAAGCAGTATTCATCTTTATTAAGTTTATTTGTACTCGCAAGCCTCATTTTGTCTGCCCTCCCACAAGGTAATATTTGCCCACGACTTCATCTGTCAGTCTACCGTGAGGTAGGTCGTGTTAACTACCGGTCGGTCAGTCGGGTTGTCTTTTTGACTACAGTTCGGTCGGTCGGTCGTTTTGACTAACGTTCGGTCGTTTTGACTAACTGTCGGTCGTTTTGACTACCGGTTGGTCGTTTTGACTACTGATCGGTCGTTTTGACTACCGTTCGGTCGGTCGTGTTGACTACCGTTTGGTCGTTGTGTAAGAATATAGGAGTGTTGCTCACCAACGTCCTTATCACTAAATAACAAATTAAGACGGTCGCTTTGTGATACGATATCTGGTTACACGGTCTGTCCCGATCTGATATTTACCTATCCTAATTCCGGTAAGATGGGCTGTTGGGGAAGGGGACAGAGATAATCATTTTGGACCGGAACTTATAGCGTGTTTAACCTATCCCTCCGACATAATTTCGTTATAACCAAATACCTACACACACGCAAATAAATTTAGAAAAAGGTAAGTGGGATTACTGTGTAGGCGAAATTTGGTTATAAAGCTTCGCGCTTTAGAAAGATCGAGCACTTTCTATACACGGCAGATGAGATTTTCACAGCAGTGATAGCAAAACATGCTAGATGAGAATTTCACAGTTGTGATAGTGAAAGACAGTAATTATCCAAAAGTGTTAAAATTTATGAGGTATTCTTCTCAAAAAGATCAAGATGTAAACACTAATAGCATTGTCAACGTGACAAGAAATCTTCCACAAGATCATAGAACTAGAATTTTGTAGATCGAACAAATTATAATCGCTTAAAATTGTGAAGACTGTGCTATTAATTAAATTAATTATGTTATTTTTGACTTGCTATGATTCTCATGAGTAACCACATCTTGTCTGATCTGTCTCATCTTACCTCCTGACTGGATAGAGAAACAGTGAGCGATACTACGTGGGTTATATATATTATATTTCAGGTTATATCCTGCCTTGAAGAGTTTACTTAATTATACGTGCCTAAGTCAGCTGGAGGAAGCTCTTGTTGTTGTGAGCCCTTGTGAAATGTCAGAGGGTCTTCAACAGGCCCACCTTTAAGATTGGAAGAACTGCAGTTGTGGGATTCTTTCCAGGTCCATTGCTGGGCCAGGCCTAAAAGAACTTTTCTAAGATAAGTAGCCGTGTTTGGGGCTACTTGACGTTAAAAAAAAACCGTACCACACCAAAGAAATTAAAAACTTATATTTATCCAGGATATTATCATCATCATTATATATTTCGCCTCGCTGCCCTGGTGTCTCGTGTCCGGTATATTCTGGGAGATATCCCAATGGGCTTTCTTGTCACGAGACATTCTGTTTATTATAGAATCCCTTTCATCTTCTGTGATATTTTGTAGACAAATGTTTGTATAAGAAATGTTTGTGTGTAGAAATAGCAAATAAAATAAGAAATCATTTTAAGTACCATTGAGTACTATAAAAAGGTGTGGTATTTGTAAAGTTAAAGTAGTTTTTTATTAAGAGATTTAATTAGTTAAATATTTTGGTTTGGTCAGTAAGCATGGTTGGTTGTGTGTCAGTGCATTAGTGTGTGATCATGGCAGATTTAATAAAATTTAAATCAGCCACTCTGCAGATGGTTTAAGTGGTGATGCTGTCATTCAGTATGTCACAACAGAGTGTGATAAGTTCACGGAAAGAGAAGACAGGAGATTGGAAACAGAAAGGAGACTACAGCAGGAGGCTGAGAGAGAGAGAGAATAAGAGTTTAGCAGCTGAGGCTGAGGCTAAGAAGTTGCAGATGGAAGCTGAGAAAGACCCTAAGAAGTTACAAATGGAGGCTGAGGCTAAGAAGTTACAAATGGAAGCTGAGGCTGAGGAGAGGAGAGCAGAAAGGGAACATCAAGTAAAAATGAGAGAACTTGAACTTCAAGGAATCGCTACGGGTAATGGAAGTAGTCCATCTCACTCGGAGAGTAGCTCTAGATAGAGAACCTGAAATGGGGCCATGAGCTTCCACTTGAATCCATTTGTGGAAAAGGAAGATGGAACTGAAGATTACCTTGATAGGTATGAGAGATTGGCCACCACGTATGGCCTAGAAAAAGAGAAATAGAACTTGAAGTTGTCGCAGGGATTGAGAGGAGTGGCTTACAGTGTTTACTTGAAACTCCCTGAAGAAGATCAAAATAATTATGAAGCCTTAAAACAAGCTTTGTTGGTTCGTTATGGACAAAACGCAAACTCTTATAGAAAGAGATTTAGAACTGTGAAGCTTCAGTCAGGAGAAACATACCAGCAGCTTTCAGCAAAGTCGGAGAGTTACCTGCTGAAGAGGTGTCAGTTGGTAAACTTTAATCAGGACTTTGAAGGGATCAAGGAGATGATATTAATAGAGCAACTCCTGGAGTCCATGTCTCCTGAAACAAGGACATTCCTAATTGAACATAAGAGAGAGAGAGTCTAGATGAAATACTCACTTATGCTGAGAGTCCATTTGACTCAGGGAACTAAGAAGAAGTAAGGGGAAGGTTTCAAGCCACCTCAAAACGAGAATACGTTTGATACTAAGGACAAACCAAACAAATCCAAACAAATTTTTGACAGACAAATATTTGACAAGAACCCTCAAATACAGGAGAAGAAACCCTAAAAACATGGTGAAAAGTGGTGTAAAATTTTCAAAATGAACAACCACAATACTTGGGACAGTAAAAGGAACCCTCCCCCCCACATCACGCTGCATGCCTTGCAAAAGGGAAAGCGAGAACTGACAACACGTCAGAATAGCCCTTATCATCCCCCTGTCTGTGAGGAAGTAACTTGTAACGGCACTAAGATTATGTGCTTATATGACACTGGATTGGACATCGCTTCGGTCGTGAGTTCTACCCTGGTGCATCCGGATCAATATACCACAGAAAAAGGGGAGATACAAGGAGCAACCAAGGAGATAGCAACCATGACACTTCCCATAGCAAGGATCAATGTTAGGACTCGCTATGTGGAAGGAGTGATTAGAGCAGCAATGATAGATGAACCTATCTACCATCTGATACTGGGGTGTAGATATGTATTTTTGGGAGATCCCAAAAGACATGTGGTCATGGCAGCAGTACAGACCAGGTCGCAGTCTAAGAAAGATGAGGACAGCCCAATAAATACTTATCTAGAGGAGATGAAAAAAGCTCAGGCAGAAGATAGCACATTAAAGCCTTGTTTTGGCAAACTGCGAGAAGCTCATAACCCCCCAACAAAAGGCGAGTTTTACATGAAGAATGGACTGATATACAAAAAAGCTGGAACCAGACCAAAAGCCATGGACAGCTGGTAGTACCATCTTCATATAGGGCAAAGGTTATGGAACGAGCACATGCTGTACCTAACAGTGGACATAAGAAAAAAGGTACCACTGGTCAAAGGATAGCAGTGCAGTATTACTGGCCAGGTATCACTGAAGACATAGCTCGGTATGTGACTGCCTGTTCAGAATGTGAAAAGGTAACCCCAACACGTTGGGTACACCAACAGGACTTAGGGACGCATTGGGGCCGACGTAGGTCTGATAATAAAAATCAAAAGTTAGATATAGTGGATAGGAGAAAACCATCTCACAAACGATTTACAAGAAAACAAGTAACCATGGCAACTCTCAGTAGTGCACCGAGAGTAAATGTACAAAAGGCCATTCCTGTTTAAATAAGCTTGGAACCCCATGGCCGGGATAAAAATAAATGTGTGGTTAGTCAACCACATTTAATAAGGAAACTGCGTGGAAAACCCCAAAATTGGGTAGTGGAAGATTGGGTTGTACAAACCGTTTGACGGGTACACAGCCAACTTCATTATACCGCCCATTACATTAAAGTTAGAATGGCTCCGGCAACGTTGTTTATTGGCCGGCCTATCAAAGGTCCATTGCAAGCCTTATTGAGGACATAGACAGATGAGAAAGCAGAAGAGACTGTAACTTCATCATATCAGTATGTTAACGAGTTGACATGACGTCTGAAAACTGGCTGGAAATTAGCAAATGACAATCTTCGTAAAGCCAAAAGGAAACATGCTGCATATTCCAACAAGAAGGCAAAGGATAGAGAACTAGCTGTTGGGGAGAAGGTGCTTCCTCTGTTACCCAGCAGTAACAATATGCTACAAATAGGATGGCAGGGCCCCTATACTGTTCTAGAGAGGTTGTCTAGAACCAACTACAAAGATAGACAAAAAGTGTAAGGAAAAATGATATCATGTAAATTTACTCATGAAGTACTATGAAAGAACTGCTTCTAAAAGTGCCAATTTGATGACACTGGCCAATGCTACTGAGATGAAAAATGAACATCTCACCTCATATGGTATCCTTTAAGACCCTGTTAAATACATGAGCAGGTAAAAGTCAGTTATTACCTGACGAAAGGACAGAGGGAGCTGATTCAAAAAGTTCTGGAAAACCATGCAGACGTGCTAATGGACAAACCGGGGCACATTAATTTAATGGAATATGATATGAAATTACTATACCCCACACCAATCTGCATGAGAACTTATCCTATTCTATTCGCCAAAGAACAAGCTTTAAAAGGAGAAATCGATTCCGTGCTGAAAGAAAATATCATTTCTCACTCTGAATCACCTTATAGCGCCAGTGTTGTTTTCCTGAGGAAACCCTCTGGTGAACATAAACTCTGCATAGATTATCGGAAATTGAATGCTGTCACAGAGTCTCAAGCAGATCGATTACCTGATACGAATCAACTGTTTGCTAGGTTGAACAAGGCACAATATTTTTATAAAGTGGATCCGAGCAAAGGGTATAACAGATTCCCGTCAAACCTGAAATAAGACCATTACTGGCCTTTAGCACCTCGGAGGGGCATTACGAATTCAATGTGTTGCCTTTCGGTTTGAAAAATGCTCCGAGTGTTTTCTCCAGGATGATGAGGAAATTACTGGATCTCTTACAAAACCCAGCTGTCAGCAATTTTATGGATTATATCCTCATAGCAACAGAAACATTTGAGGAACACCTATCATCACTAGAAATGTTGTTGGATAGGCTCAGAGAGGCAAATTTGACCGCTCGCCCTATTAAATGTTGTGTTGGTTGCCAGAATTGGAATTCTTGAGACATACAGTCTATCAGGGTAACACGACCACTGACCCCAGGAATTTAGAAAAACTTCAGAGAGCACCAAGACCACTGTCGTAGATTTTTGATAGGAAAAATTAAGACTTGGGTTGGTCCCTTCTGAATAGATTAGAATAAGTGATAGTCACAGTGAGAGGTAGTAAATAGAAATAGATTTCCACGAGTGAGATGGTAGAAATTTATAGAGGCTGTCCCGGAAATCGAGAATCTCTCTATCTTTCCGCCTATCTTCTACAACAGATCCAGAGGAGTCAGACAGTCTATTAAAAAATGATGTATATATTAATATATCTCTATCCACTCACGTGCCCGCACATACAAGTGACGACAGTTAGACACACAGACGTGGGAAAACTATAACAAGGATTATATAGATATTATGGGAACGAACTGACCACCAAACTGAAATAAATGTAGGTATAGTTTAATTATCATAGTAAACTTACATCACAACATATAAAATACATCAAAAGCATGTACACATAGTCATAAAAATCAAGGAATGCTACAATAGTGATAGACCCGTTTGTATGGTCCTTCCACTGGATATATAGCTCACACTCCCGCCAGAAGAAAGTGATAACCCCAAAGAGTCACAGATACATATGATTGAGGCTATGGTTTCCCCCTTTTAAGGTATGGACAGACCTGATACTCTGCTTTATTCTAAGGGAAAATATTGTTAGCAATAACTTGCATAAAGGAAGTTACAACGTAAGTGACTCAACAAAGAACATGCTTCAGACTACTTTCACTCGGTTCTTTCATCAGGGCCCTGACTCGCACAACCTTACCTAAACTCGTGCTGTGGTTCGCCGTCTGGCGCAAACTTCGGGACACTCACACACTTTTTATCTGTTTCTGTCGTTTAATGAAGCGGATCCCAGCTCTGCAGATTTGTTTGTTGGTTTCATCAAAATGGATCCGGGGAGCGTCTGCTTCATGCGATAGTTATTTCAGACTAAAGTTAGTGTCACTTGACTCACGAGGTAAGAATTAGGCTTAAACGGGCACACAATGTCAGAACACGAGGTTTCCCTTAATGACCGGTGGACAACTTCTCTCAACAGATAATCTAGGTTCACCACACACTTTGTCAACAATGTCGGAAAGTTAATGTTTTAGATTTCTGTAATTTTTCTAGCCACAAAGTAGCCTCAACACAGAGTTCGAGGAGAATATGATCTGCCTCAAAGGCCCAGTATAAACATTTATTCTTTAAAAAAACCTGTTAGTGGGATTGGTATTCTGTCTATCTTTGAAGGCACACGCACTGTCAGACAGGTGGTACTTGAAAAACCCACGTGGTTAAAGGTATAAAATGTTTATGTTTCTCACAGGTATGTCTCTGTACTAAACGCCGGCAAAATTTGGGTTACCCCAGTATTCACTGAATAAAGAAAAACACATATGAAATAGTTTACATATTATGTACTCAATATAACTTACGTTTTGAACTGCAAGCATAAAGCTTGACTTGACGTTTAAACTTCCCGTGAAATAAGTTATATATATAAAAATCCCTCATCATGAATTAGGAATACATACGTATTCCGTCAACACTCATGAGGCATCTAGCATTTATAAGTTAGTTAGAAAAATTATTCTCGTCTGATTATTAAGCAGTAAAATTAAATTCCTTAATACCCGACTGAGTTTAAGCTAGAAATTATAATTTCTGTTTTCCACTGTAACTCGTCACTATAAAATAATACAGACTATATAAATTAAGCACTCTGCACCAAATCTAACTAGTGAAATATGAAATAAGCGATTATCACTTAATCACTCACAAAAAAAATATATATATATATATATATATATATATATATATATATATATATATATATATATATATATATATATATATATATATATATATATATATATATATATATATATTATATATATATATATATATATATATATATATATATATATATATATATATATATATATATATATATATATATATATATATATATATATATATATATATATATATATATATATATATATATATATATATAATATACTGAAGCACATTAAAAACGCACCACCCTGTATAATCCAGGAACAGAGTGTGAAATGTAAATATAAGTGTGTACAAGTTTACATATTTGGAATCTTTATTCATTTTCCTATGAATCCATGCTGGTCATTAATTTGTACATTTGATTGTTATGAAATTCATTGCATTCTGTGCAGGCAAGGGAGAAAACCAAAAATACAAAAAAATGCACGTGCGTTATCCTGCTGGAGAAGCTGCAAGTCTGGATAAATTGTGAACGCAGGAGCAACCAGTGCATCCAGAACCTCATCTCGATATGTCACAGCATTAACATTTCCACGGAAGACGTCAAGAGGCAAGCGATGGTGAAAACTAAATCCTCCCCAAATGTGAATACTGCCACCTCCAAATCGGTTGACACAGCAATCTGCAAAGAGCTCTTCACACCGTCGCTAAATCCGCATACGTCCATCTGCAAAGGATATGTTGAATCTGTTCTCGTCTGTGAATAGGACAGCATTCCACTGCAGTCTAGTCCATCTGACATGTTGCTCTGCCCATTGCAGGCGCTGCTGACGATGTCTGTGAGTCAAGTTTGGCCCAACATAAGGTTGTCTTGCAGGAAATCCTGTATCTCTGAGTCGTCGTATGACTGTCATTCGAGAGACTTGCCCGCGTCTACCCACTATTGCTTTTGCTGTTTGACTTGCCGGGAGAGAACGATTCCTTAGGTGACTCAGCACAATATGACGATCTTGCGCAGGGGTAGTAACTCGTGGTTGGCCACTCCGAAGTCTATCCCGGGCACTGCCAGTGGTTCCGTAACGTTCATTGAGACGTACAATAGTGCTGTGGTGGCAATTCATCCTTCTGGCAATGGCCCGCGAGCTCATTTTGGTCTCCAACATACCAATGGCTCGTTGGCGGTCGTTTTCAGATAGTCGTGGCATTTCAAGCACATGTACTGGGTGTTTTGTCTCAATGGCCTTTTTATACCGAGTATACTGCCACAACGCGTACACATTTTCAGGGTCATAGCTGTTGAGAATCGTGTTGCACGTGTAACTTTCATCGTTTTCATGTAGTCTGCACACACACCCATGGGTTGAATCTTGCACTTTCCATTCCAGCAGCCATTCGCTCTCTACCTCATGGCGAACACGGGGAAAATCCATTCCCACACTCTTTTTGCCAGCTTCTCGGCATCAGTATATATAATAGTGGTGCGTTTTTAATGTGCTTCAGTATATATATATATTTACCTCAACACAGAACTACAGGTGGTCGCACAACTTTAGAATCATACGCTGATATATTTATTGAAGTCTAGAAGTTCGACAAATTGTCGAAACAAACTGAGAAACTTCGCTATACAGCTTGTTCTATTCACGAGCAACCTGTCTACTGCGAATTTTGAGGACTGAATGAAAATAAAGTTTAACATTCTGGTTATATCTATTACCAGACAAAGGGGTCTCAACTTATTTCGCAAAACGAAATAATCTCCCCTTTTCCGTCTTAACACCTGCATTAGCTTAAACGCATGCCGTAACTGCCACCTACTGACCGAGAGTGCGCGTGTCAGTTGCGAGTCTCAGACGGCCTGTCTCCAATGCCGAGGCAGTTTTCACACTTCGCCGAGAACTCAGTCTTATGACCGATGTGGCAGGTAAAAATGCTAGACGGTAAGTCTCAATTACGCGCCGTGGAGATGTCGGGCTTGACACCTCCCCTGAGCGCTCAGCCGAAGATAATGCGCGTGTCAGCTGAATAGGCAGACAAAAGTCAGGTCGTATGTCTGAGATTGATGCATATTCACACATCTCGTCCACTGACATCTACGTAATAGAATGTGTATCCCAGTATGAGAAAGAAAGCGGGTAAACGTTAGAATGGGAAAATAGTAATGTTTACAGTCGCAAACGTACGAATGCGAAAAACACAGGAAAAGGATAAAAGAGCGATAATAAAATATTAGGACACGGGTAGAGAAAGAAGAGAACAATAGAAAATTTATTGATCATAATCTCTACGTGACAACCACAAACTAAGAAAGAAATGAGATCTTTTGTCTCACTGTGTGGTTTCTATGCGAAATATATACAGAATTTCAACAGTTTGTGTGCTCCTCTAACGGATTTGTACGAAGAAAGGAAAACCCGACAAAATTGAGTAGACGGCGGATTGTGAGAAAGCGTACTCAGACTTAAAGCAAAAACTCACAACTAGGACTATACTGAGACTTCCTGATCTGAGTCAGGAGTTTGTGGTTAGGACTGATGCAAGTAACATTGGGTTAGGGGCAGCATTATTGCAAAGATCTCAATCACAGCCCAGAAAAGTGTACCCAATTGCTTACGCCAGCCGCAAATTAAATAAGGCGGAGAGGAATTGTTCAACGGTGGAGAGAGAATGTTTGGCGTTGGTCTGGGCCATAAATAAATTACAGATATTTCTTTATGGTAGACATTTCGTGGTCAAGTGCGATCACCAGCCACTTGTTTTTCTCGCTCAAACTCGGCATGGTAATGCAAAATTATTAATGTGGTCTCTTTTGATCCAACCTTATTCGTTTACCATTGAATATATCCCTGAATCTTAGAATGTTGGGGCAGATTTCGTAAGTAGAAACCCACCTGAAGGAAACCAGGAGAGTAAGAAGGCAGAATAATTCCTATTGGATGATTAATTCGTTAGTGATCTCAGAGTTGAAGCTCAAACAGATAACTCACGCATTTAAATTGGGGGGCTACCTGTGATGAAGTCTGAATCCTATCTCGGCCATCATTCAAAACATTACACCGGACTGAAATTCCGAGGTCAAACAACCAATCAAAACCGCAGCTCGGTACATGCAATGGTAATATTTTGTAAAGCATTTTAGTAGGAAGACGAGAAAGTGTAGATGTTGACAATTTTTCGAAAGCAATGTGCAGATATGAACGGAATATATCAATGATTATGAACATAATTCGATAATAGAGACCATTAGCTATTGGCAAACATCTACAATTTCACTGGATGTGGTGCTTCTTCTTCTTCTTCCGTCCTTAGCCACCGACCGTCAAAGCAGTCAGTGGCCATTACGCCTAGTGGCGTCTTAGGGCAACAGCAGATAGGTTTTCTTTGCCATTATTTCCCATCACGCCTAATGGCGTCTTTAGGGCAACGGCAAATCAACTCATTTGCTGTTGTTTCCGTAATCGAAGTGACTGGCAAACGGGTGATCAGCCCGTTGGATGGATGTGGTGCAAAATGGGAGAAAATGTGTATTTAAGGCATCAAAGCGTGAACCATGTTGTGCTTTGCCATGTTTAGGCTGCTCCAGTAAAAATTCTGATTAATCTAGACATAAGAGAAATACTGCAATAGATAGAGCTTAACCCTGAAAATAATATAAGCTTGAAATGAAGGAGATTAGTTCAGAGATAAAGAAACTAGAACGATTTCAGGTTGTTCATACTAGAACAGAACGCCTAAGATTTCCACTTTTTCTAGTCTGCGAAATACTTTTGCCTTGATGCTTTCTCGTACGAGAAACCTTGACCTATAAAAGGCGGAAGGTATCAATAGTCATACACTTGCCACACAATTCAAACTTCAGACACGAGCGAAAACGTCTACTATCAGACTCCATTGCCATCTGCACGTTAACACAGTCTGTTGAGCCATTAAAAGCCAGTCTGCATGTATTTGAGGGTAAGAAAGAATGTAATTACATTTGTATATATAATTATATTATTAACATGCGCCTTAAAGAAGTGGATAAGTGTGTATGAAATCACTGAGTAATTCTTGGAGGGAATTCAAACATGTGTTAGCTCAATTTAATTGTGAAATGAAAGCAGATGGACGTGTAGATTGTGATGTTAGTTTTAGGAAAGTATTTTGAAGATGTTAAGCTTGCTGGAATGGGCCACCTTATTTGAAAGATGGAAAGAATGAAAGAAATTATTTTTCTGTACAAACTGAGTTATAACATAACTTTTTCCACAAGGCCATCTGATTGTAAGAAAGCAAATCATGGGCAAACTGTAACCAGAGATTTACTGGAATAGTGTGCAATTAATTAAATGAATTATGTTATTTTTGACTTTCTGTGATTCTCATGAGAAACCACATCTTGTCTGATCTGTCTCATCTTACCTCCTCACTGGATGGAGAGTCAGTGAGCGATACTACGTGTGTTATATATATTTTCAGGTTATATCCTGCTTTGAAGAGTTTACTCAATTATACGTGCCTAAGTCAGCTGGAGGAAGCTCTTGTTGTGAGCCCTTGTGAAATGTCAGAGGGTCTTCAACAGTGCCACTTTTAAGATTGGAAGAACCGCAGTTGTGGGATTCTTTTCAGTTCCATTGCTGGGCCAGGCCTAAAAGAACTTTTTCTAAGATAAGTAGCCGTTGTTTGGGGCTACTTGACTTTAAAAACAAACCGCACCACACCAAAGATATTAAAAACTTAATATTATAAGAAAATAAAGACTATGGAACATATAACCTATGAGTTTATTCTCTACAATTGAACATTGAAATGATGAAAACAAGTATGTGGTGTTAAAGAACCTAGCAAATGCCATTATAACTTGTGATATAATAATATTAACACTTGTTCAAGTTTAGCACAGAAGAAAGACAGTTTTCATATTCCATATTTGACAGGAACCCTCAAATACAGGAGAAGAAACCCTACAAACAGGGTGAAAGTAGTGTAAACTTTGGTAGCAGATCGCTTTGTGTGGATTTTTAACAATGGTATAAGCGCCGTACCGTTTAGAAAGCAATGTCAAACTACTGAATGAAAAAAAATTGCCTAGAAAAATCACAAACAGCCAATAAAAGCTGGGGTTGATTGCCACGTCCTGTAAAGGATGAGCCACTAACTTTTTATATACAAAATATATACTGAAGCACATTAAAAACGCAACACTATTATATATACTGATGCCGAGAAGCTGGAAAAAAAAGTGTGAGAATGGATTTTCCCCGTGTTTGTCATGAGGTAGAGAGCGAATGGCTGCTGGAACGGAAAGTGCATGATTCAACCCACGGGTTTGTGTACAGACAACATGAAAACAATGAAAGTTACACGTGCAACACGATTCCCAACAGCTATGACCCTGAAAATGTGTACGCGTTGTGGCAGTATACTCGGTATAAAAAGGCCGTTGAGACAAAACACTCAGTACATGTGCTTGAAATGCCACGACTATCTGAAAACGACCGCCAACGAGCCATTGGTATGTTGGAGACCGGAATGAGCTCGCGGGCCATTGCCAGAAGGATGAATTGCCACCACAGCACTATTGTACGTCTCAATGAACGTTACGGAACCACTGGCAGTGCCCGGGATAGACTTCGGAGTGGCCAACCACGAGTTACTACCCCTGCGCAAGATCGTCATATTGTGCTGAGTCACCTAAGGAATCGTTCTCTCCCGGCAAGTCAAACAGCAAGAGCAATAGTGGGTAGACGCGGGCAAGTCTCTCGAATGACAGTCATACGACGACTCAGAGATACAGGATTTCCTGCAAGACAACCTTATGTTGGGCCAAACTTGACTCACAGACATCGTCAGCAGCGCCTGCAATGGGCAGAGCAACATGTCAGATGGACTAGACTGCAGTGGAATGCTGTCCTATTCACAGACGAGAGCAGATTCAACATATCCTTTGCTGATGAACGTATGCGGATTTGGCGACGGTGTAGAGAGTGATTTGCAGATTGCTGTGTTCGTCAGCACAACCGATTTGGAGGTGGCAGTATTCACATTTGGGGAGGATTCAGTTTTCTTCCGTGGAAATGTCAATTCTGTGACATATCGAGATGAGGTTCTGGATGCATTGGTTACTCCTGCGTTCACAAATTATCCAGACTTGCAGCTTCTCCAGCAGGATAACGCAAGAGCGCACACCGCATGCATTACGCAGCAATATCTACAGCAGCAGAACATTGTGACGGTTGATTGGCCTGCCCTATCACCAGACATGTCCCCTATAGAACATCTGTGGGACGAGCTTGGACGCAGAGTCTACAGGCAAGGTTCTCCAGCTAATCTGCAACAGCTCGAAGCTGCTCTTACACGTGAATGGGACTTGATTCCCCGGAATTTCCTTAAGAGACTTGTGCGTTCCATGCGGAGCCGCTGCCAAGCTTGTTTGCAAGCACACGGTGGACATACCAGATACTGAGGATAGTGTGAATGAATTTTTTTATTGGTTGCATTTTTGGTTTTCTCCCTTGCCTGCACAGAATGCAATGAATTTCATAACAATCAAATGTACAAATTAATGACCAGCATGGATTCATAGGAAAATGAATAAAGATTCCAAATATGTAAACTTGTAAACACTTAGATGTATATTTACATTTCACACTCTGTTCCTAGATTATTCAGGTGGTGCGTTTTTAATGTGCTTCAGTATATATATATATATATATATATATATATATATATATATATATATATATAAAATATATATATATATATATATATATATATATATATATATATAAAATAATATATATATTATATATATATATAGGCCACTATATATATATATATATATATATATATATATATATATATATATATATATATATATATATATATATATATATATATATATATATATATATATATATATATATATATACTAGTCACAAAAAGTAGGGGATATTTTAAGATGGTATGTATTATTTTACAAAAGAGTGGATTTCGTATTTTAATGGTTGTATGGACATATCGAGCACGCTCTTCTCCACTCTCACGTGCAATATCATGTTGACCTGGTGACTCGTGATGAGTAAGCCAATCCCAAGAACAGAGGTGGGGCCCATCCGTAAAGTTCATACATTATTCTTTTTCACAAAAATGCGTGTATCTCGGGTTTGATGAACACTACTCACCATGGACAGGTATAAAAAGACTGCAACAGATAAAATTTCTTTTCTTCGTCATGGAACGTTTGACAGAACAACAGAGATGGATAGACATAGGCATGTTGCAAACCGGAAGTCGGCAAGGGGATGTTGCTCGGAACCTCAATGTTTCATAGTCAGTTGTCAGCAGACTTTGGAACAGTTATCAAAATTTCCACACAGTGGCTGATCTGCCTCGGACTAGCCGCCCAAGAGTCACTACACGCCGCCAAGATCAACTTCTTGTTACTCAGGCCCTCAGAATTCGGACTCTAAATGCTACTCAACTTCAGCAACACCTTCAACAGACTACTGGGATCCGGGTCTCAACTCAGACAGTACGAAACCGTTTGCGCCAAGTGCAACTGGCTTCACGCAGACCGTTTGTAGCTTTGCCCATGTCACCACAACACAGGTGAGCAAGAATGGATTGGTGCCAACGTCATCATCGGTGGACCAATCAACACTGGGCATCAGTGATGTTTTCTGATGAGTCCCATTTCGTTTTGGATTTTCATGATCGTCGAATACGTGTCTGGCGACGGTGAGGTCAGCGTTACCAGCATCCTGCAACTGTTGCACACAACCGTTATGGAGGTGGCAGTGTAATGGTGTGGGCAGGCATCTGTATGAATGACAGGACCGACCTTCACATATGCCAGGTCAATATCACAGGGCTCTACTACCGTGACAACATCATCGAGCCTATCGTTGTGCCATTTGCTCAACGGCACGGACCAGATTTCATCTTCCAGGATGATAATGCACGTCCTCACCGTGCTCGCGTCGTCCAAGATCACCTTCAGATGCAACATATCCGAACGTTACCGTGGCCGCCGATGTCCCCCGACCTGTCTCCTATTGAGCATTTGTGGGACCTCCTGAATAGACGCGTCCAACAACGTCCAGCCGCTCCACATACTCTTCAGCAGTTAGCCCAGGCCCTTCAGCAGGAGTGGCAGAGAATTCCTCAAGACAACATCAGAAGGCTTATTTGCAGTATGAGACGTCGTTGCAATGCATGTTTAGCGGCAAACGGGGGCCCTACACGTTTTTAGAAATATTGGAATATTTTTTGTGAAAATGAAGTACCTACCCCACCTTGGTTGCCAGTGCGACTAAAATCATGTGAGTAAAGCCATAACACTTCTTGTACCGCAAATGTCTTGTTATGATGCTCAAGTTTACGTTTACGAAGGAATAAATGAACTAATTTGAAATATATTGTCTTTGGATCACTTTTAAGCTCAATATCCCCTACTTTTTGTGACAGGTATGTATATAGGAAGCATTTTCAAACATGCATTATTTCCCTTTCCACCACGTACATTTGATTGACCTTGGAGGTACACACACGTAACACAGATTTGATTTATTGTCAGATTAACAAACATTGTTTAAGCATGCAACAAAATGCAGCAAACCTTTTTTGACTGAGTGTTCAGGTTTTTTTAAAAACAGCATAGTTGAAATGACCTAAAAATTGAAAGTGGCCTTTAACTTTTTTTGAGCAGTATATATATATATATATCCTATTTATTCTGCTGGCATGAGTAATTCTTGAGCAACTGTTCACTACATTTTCTAAATTCATCCTTTACTCTAAATTTCTGGCCACAATTCATGAACCACTACGTCAGACCAAGGTCAGTAACGCCACAGAATGGTCGTTTTCTTACGTTTTTGTTGTAATTGTGTGAAAACGTTTATTATCTTTAATCTTGGTCAACTTTGCAGAAGCATCGAATAATCGATGAGCGACATATTTAATTTAAATGGAGGACATATTCTCAGTTTACAAGGATCTAAAATTATGCACGCGTCTCCGAAACGTAACTCTCTCGGGAATTTCGATTGTACTGTGTAAGCACACTGCTTTTGTGTTCTAATTTCAAGCTGACATATCTTCACATGGTCAAAGAAAATGATTCCCAAATCTGTCTTTGGAATAATTTATTTAATAAATATTGTATATTTTCTGCCAAGCGTAGGTTTTGTGTATATTTTAGAGTTCTGGAACAAATGTATTTACCGTAGTTTTAAAAAAATTAATTAACAGACGTGTAATGAGAAGAGGATAGTTGGTATATTTTAAAAAAAAATTACTTTCTTGTCTTTAAGTATGAATGTTGACTTTCGCTGCCGTTGGAGAATATAGCGGACAGAATAACGGATATAATTAGCAATCTTTTTGCAATGACTGTCCAATTATTGTGAGACAGATCATTCCCACACACCTGACACTTACAATTTAACCTTTATGATCCCACCAGACAGAGACAAACCTTATGTCCTTGATCGCTGAATATAGGGGAAACTGACCGTAAGCTCCGACAAATACGGGGAGTTGACGGCAGAAGCACTGTTTCTGCATTCACAGTTCAACGTTGTATGACGAAATTCTGACTCCTGATCGTTTTTGGTTAATTCTTTGCGTGAGTGAAAAGATGCATAACTCCTTAGTGTGTGGGATGAAAACTCGGTGGAAACTAAAACTACACCAGCAAAAATCTCTGCATGTATTTCATATTTGTAAAAGTAAC